>OX383958.1:602500-760908 GCA_947532105.1 Athrips mouffetella | reverse complement strand
TGAAAGCAGAGAATGTGTATACGTTGAAACGCGATCCATAATTTTGGCGCGTCGCGGTGCAAACTGACGTGGTCTCACTTCGAGCTCTTGTGGGTATCGGCCGCGTGTCAGAGCTATTTATTAGACTTCGCGCGGTCATACTAAAAATGTATGGCGTAATCGTAATGGTTTTAAAAAAATCATATTAAATATGTAAGCAATATTAAACCGTGATTGCCGTTTTGGTAGTTTTTACGTGGTGCAATCTTAAGTAAAATATTTTCGGCCAACGATATTTTTACAGTAACAAAATGCTGAAGTCAATTCTTTTTATCTAGAAGTTTATTGATCTTATTTGGATTTTTTTTTTCTGTATGTAAGTTTATTTATTGTTTGCCATAGTTTCTCATTATCTTTTGGATATGGTTTTAAAAGACCTCGACTAACAATGAATACTTTCGGGCGAAATGACCAACCGGGCGAACTCGCCTCGGAGGAAATGACCACCAAAAAATGACATCGGAATATAGTAAGCCACTTAGTTAGGAGGTTTAGTGATGGGCAAATGCGAATGATTGACTCGAATCGAACAACTTGTCGAACAAAAAATAATGGCCTAACTGATGGTATACTTTTTTACTTAAAACAAGCGCTCCTACTAGAAAAACAATTAAAGACCGCTATATTCAAAACTAACAGTGTTGCACTAGTCAAGTATTCTACACGGACACATCTGACTCCGTCGCGCTTTAACTGGCGATTGATTGAGTACCTAACCAAACCGTAAATTTTGAAAATTATTGAATCAGTGTTGCTGCGATAACGAGATCGATGGTTGAATTTTAAAAATACAGTAACTCTACCGAATATTCCTATAGAAAATATCGAGAATATCGAATTCTTAAAAGTACCGGTAATAATCGATACTAAATAACCGACCAAGTTCGTACTTCGTGTCAAGCCACGCGCAGTGTAGAGTAAAGGAGTGATCACACCTAGCTGAATTCAAAGAATAATTCGGCATACATTGCTCGTTGAAGTAAGGATATTTCAATTAACATAACCAAGCCTCCCAGCAATGTATGCCGAATTAGTCTTTGAATTCAGCTAGGTGTGATCACTCCTTTACCTAGTTCTTTTTACGATGTTTTTTGTCGCAAAGCAGGTTTATTAACTCTACTGAACAGTCGTATAGAAAATATCTGAACCTTTCAAGTATCGATGGTAATCTATAGTGATTTTTTTAATTTTTTTTTAGTACTTTTTATTACACCATGAATAATTATTATTTTTTATCGACAAGTTGTTCATCATCATTCGCAAAATTTACCCATCACTAAACTTCCTAAGTTCTTTACATGAAGGGAGTAAGGAGGTTTAGTGATGTCCGAGTGCGAATGATTAATTTTAATTTAATTCCGTGTTCGCATCGAAATTAAATTGACCAATACATGGTCTAAGGGACTGGTTTCCGAAAACTGAAAGGGCGTGGTCAGTCAAGGTAACTGAATAATTTTCAGTAAACAAAACTTTCAGAAAATATTAAAATAATCTTCTTTTCCACAAAAAAGCCACGATCACACCTAGCAGAATTCAAAGACTAATTCGGGATACATTGCTCGTTGAAGTAAGGATATTGCAATAACACAACCAAGCCTCCCAGCAATGTATGCCGAATTAGTCTTTGTATCCAGCTAGATGTGATCGTGGCTAAACTGTCCATTTGCAATTTTATATGAAGAGTATTGAAGAGGCTGATAGTTTTATTTACTGAAAGTTGTTCAGTTACGGTGAATGACTATGTGCACCTGCAAGACTAGAAAAAGAGAAAAAATGCATCCACTTCATTTACCACAGCCATTGTTTTTGTTTGATCATAAATACTCTTATTCATAAGATTTGGCACGGCAATGTTCAGGTCTAATTTGTCCATTTAAGGTAAATAAAAATAAAAACATCACGGAAATGTATTGTCAGCCTATTAAAGCCACGATCACATCTAGCTGGATTCAAAGACTAATTCGGCATACATTGCTGGGAGGCTTGGTTATGTTATTGCATTATCCTTACTTCAACGAGCAATGTATGCCGAATTAGTCTTTGAATCCAGCTAGCTGTGATCACTCCTTGACTCAACCGAACAGTCGTATACAATTTTTTTATAGTGATTTTTTTAAGTTTATTATTAGTACTTATTATTAAACCAAGATAATGCTTTATTTTTATTTTGCATGGACAAGTTGTTCGATTCGAATTAATCATTCGCAAAATTTTCACATCACTAAACCTTCTAACTCCTTTACTTGAAGGGACTTAGCATGTTTAGTGATGTCCAAGTGCGAATGATTAATTCAACATATCGAACAAAAATATACTTATATTAAAAAAACGGTCAAGTGCGAGGCAGACTCTCGCTTCGAGGGATTCGATATTCCTGTAGTATTTTTAAAAGCAATAAAAGCCCATCTTTAAGACCGCAAATAAGTTTGTCTGTATTTTTTTCTTCTTTCAATTATCGGTTGTATTTGTCTTGAGGTTGTATCAGCCATTTTTTAACAATCGATAGCATTTTATTGTACAATAATTATTTTCGATAAGGCTATTCAACAGAGTTACTGTATTTCAAGATTAACTACCGACAGCGAAACTATCGCTATCGGAACATCACTATTCAGCAACTGTATTAGTAGGCACTTTTTATACTTAGCTTCCTAGCTAGAACTCTGAATTCACAAACGTCTTTTTCAACGTAGCCTCCTAGGTAGATTTCTTATTCAGTCGTCAAATTCAAGCAGGTGTAATCGCGGCTTTATAGTTTCGTGAGTGTGATTTTACCGTTTTTACCCTGCGAATATGCAAAGCCTGTACTTCGAAATTTTATTGGAGCTCCGATATTTTTTTTTTTGTTAAATTTTTCCCTTAGGGAAAGGCAACGAACTTTTCGTCCATACAGCCTTTTCTTCCGTCATCTTTCTTCTAGGTTTAAGGCATTGACGTAAGAAAAACGCTGGCCCCCTGGCGTAGGTTCCAAAATCTTTGGTTTAAGGCTCAGAACAAAAACCTCCTTGCTTCGGTTTAAGGCCGAAGCCATATCGGATTGACAACAACAATTACGTTCGGAAATTTAATTTGTATGCACTGACCCAAAGATTTCGGACCTCCTTGCTTCGCTCGGAATAGATACCTTGCTAATTTATTTTACTATGGGATGACATCTGCCAACATGTCCCAATATTTTATGTCAAACTATCAGTGATCACTAGGAAATATTCAAAATAACCCGTCAAATCCATAGAACGACGCCTTCGCTACCTTGTGACGAATTATTTCTTTAATCCTCCTTCTAAGTACCCTTATTTTTCTGTGCACTGACCTCTATATATACAGTATATTAGGTCTTTACCTATGAAATTGCCGTTTTGTATGGCGAATTTTAGTTAAACTCAATTTTCAGTACTAACATTTTTGCATTTTTCTTAGGAATTATATATCCAATTTTTTTATTTTTTTTAAGCATTATTGGGAAGACATTAGGCTAACAGAAACTTAAATTTAATTTTCGAAAAATGTTATCTGTAAAAAAATATAGCAAATCTAATGATGAAATCGGACGACATTTAAGACGAACAATTTTCAAACCTTTAATTTTATATATCAAACTAAAAATAAAAACTTTATTTTAAGCGTAAATTGATAATCTTGAAGTCAACTTTCAAATACAAATCAAATGAAAAAAATAGCATTAGAATTATAGGAATTATGATCTCATGAATCTGTAAGAAAATTTCGGCAATTTCATAGGTAAAGACCTATTATATAGAGGTCAGTGTTTGTATGGGAATTTCCTTGTCAAAGGCCGAACCATAGATATAGAACCATATCGGTGCGATATTATCGTAGTTTCACTTCGGACTACGGTAGCAGTTCAGGCTGATTAGTCTGCCTGGGTACATATCAAAATACGAAGGGCGCTGCGCATTTTCGGTTTATTTTTGAAACGAAATACACCTTATTAGACGAGTAGAAATAACAAACAATACTTAAAAGTAAAGAAAAATAAAAAAGCCTTTCTTCGCCGGAATTAAAATCAAAACACTTTTTAAAAAGAGGATAAAAAAACAAAATGCTTTTACTTTGCTAATTAGCTTTGAAACACGCCTGTCGTTAACTAAACACAACAGAGATAATGGATGGAAAATGTTATCAATTCACTACACTATCGTCCTCCGGATATGTCTGTATGAGTTTTGTTTCTTGGATATTTAGAAAAATATTTATAGAGACACGTGTATATAGGGTGATTTCTAATTAGTTCTTGATAGAAAAATGTATGAATGTACTCATGATACTGAACAACTTTCCCTAAGGAACATATGTAGATCGAAATACGAAAATCAAGTTTTAGGTCGAAATACGAAAAACAAAATTTGACCTCCCATACGAAATGCGCTATCAGCTGATGCAGTTTCTATGAGAGGTCAAAAGTCACTTGGGAAAAGTTGTTCAGTATCATGAGTACATGCTTATCTTTTATTATCGAGAACTAATTAAAAGTCAACCTATATTATGTGAAAGTAGGAATACCTACAAACTACAAGGAGATAAATATCTGGCGATCTCTATACCTGCCAGAAAAAAATCTTTTCGTTGATTTTCCCGTATTTTAACTGTAAAATATCATTTTCATATCACACAAAATTCGTTCATTTGTGAAAAATGGCGCGTATAAAAACGGAAATATCTAGTGTCTTGTCTGTCTTTCTTACAAACACTCAATTCAAACATCACTTCACATTATCACACTGAACGTCGTCGTGAATTGATAACATATTTCTTTTTAAAGGAATTAAGACTTGGTCACCCCTTAATAATCAGAAATATCTCCTTTCTAGGGGTTCGTGGTTCTTTATAGTTTTGTCATGTTTGTCTATCTGTCTGTCCGCGACTATTAGAAAGCTGGTAGATGTGTATCGATTGTTGGTTTAAAATTACTATACTTCAGTTAAGGGATCCGATTGCGACATATTAATCTTAAAACCGCTGATATTTGGAAAAGTCAAGTGGACTCAGCCAGTTAAACGGTTGTTATTGGATACGCAAAAAATCCACGTCCGTAGAAAATTAATAAATTAGGATTTACAGAATACTGAAAAACTTTGAAATAGCAATCAGACGTCGGACCTCGCTGGGCGGTAGGAGAAAAAAAGATTTTGAAAAAAGCAAAACCTCCTTTACAATATTCCTACCACTGCGCATGGCCCGACCCGCAATTGGCCGATTTTTTTAGCCATTTGATTATCCACAATTATCTGATGTCAATCACACATCGAGTCAGTCAGTAATTCAGTTTCTTATTTCATATATAAATAGGTACACACAGTGATTGGAAATGTTACGGATTATTTTCTTTCGTTTTGTATTTTCATTTATTCTGAGAAAAAAAATAAGTAATGCGCAGCCTGCTTAATTAGTAGAATTTTATTTTGATTAAAATTTTCCTTCAGTTTC
The DNA here is from genome assembly GCA_947532105.1 of Athrips mouffetella. Classification (NCBI taxonomy): domain Eukaryota; kingdom Metazoa; phylum Arthropoda; class Insecta; order Lepidoptera; family Gelechiidae; genus Athrips; species Athrips mouffetella. The sequence goes on along the minus strand of OX383958.1, from coordinate 755,421 downwards.
CTTGACACGAGTAAGAGGAGTAGGTTTGAGTGGAAGCCTTGGCCATAATTGGAAGGTTTGGCCATAATTTAATAAAATACTGTTTTCACTTCTCATGCTCGTAAAGTTATAGTTTATGCTAGGTATAGGCAGCCTAAAATTGTATTTTATCTACTCTCATATCGTTAATCCTCAATAATGCGTTCAAAAATTGTAGGTTAACATCTTCATAATGTCAATCTGTGGTTAGAAACACTCCAAGCAGCACTTTTTTATCTGTGGGAGTGTATTATGAAGTATTGAATGTACTAACAGTCATCGCGGGAGACCTATTAAACAATTTTTTAATTTTAGGGCATGCAAGTAATCGCGGTGGTGAACGCCCTGCGCGCGGGCCCCCTCCCCCCCGCGCCGCATCCGCGTCAACATATTCTTTACTAAAGCAGAACAACTCATCCTTTAGTTACATTTAGAGATTACTTCTACGTTTTATTTCCTCCCAATCAAAGCGAAAAGCAGAGTTTATAACTCGACCATAAAACACTTTTTATCCGCGGCTTAATTATTCGCACGTGTCGGTCGTGTGGGTCGTGCGAATACGTAAACCTTGTATAAAAAGTCATGTTTTATGCTCTTGTTGTAAAATCTACTATTTTCTCTAAGAAAAATAATTAAGTATGTGATATTAAAGATTTTGGACACCGACGCGCAGAGTGGAGCGCGCGTTTACTTACGGCAATGTGTAATATTGATGAGAAAAAAACTAACCAATTGTGGACGGGCCCGTCGTTGGCGTGGTTGGTAGTGACACGTAGTGAGCTTGCCTTGTATGCCGTGAGCCGCGGGTTCGATCCCCGGCTGGATAAAATATACGTATATGTGTCATGACCACGAGTGTTTGTTCTGTGTTTGGGTGTTATATATATAAACACATCAACACGGTATAGGGATATTTTAATAACACAGACCAATTCATCATAACATCCCATGCAACGTCCACTACAGGACAGGGAGCTCCCTCCAGAATTCCAGCTTTTGCTGAAAAATGTAGAGGGGAAGTACGGTCAACCGCTTGTCGGTAGAAACGTTTTCAACTCTATTACCACGCCATAAGGTCTAAAAGTGTTTCTACCGATGTGCGGCCGTGTGTACCATAGTCACCTCGCTTGTTAACGTTACGGCTGGCACCATGGACCGCGGTTGTAGGTGACCGCAAAATGTAAGATACAAAGGAGGATGCTGCTGCCCATCCTCCAGTCGATAACCCTTAGTCGCCTCTTACGATACCCACGGGTATGTATGGGTTGGTACTATTCTTTGCCGGCACCACACGGGACCTGACCAATTAAAAAGTACGAAATCTAGAAATGAAACATATTTGGTTGCAACGGAAATGGTTCGCATACGGCAGACACGTTCCAGCTACCGTAATCTGAATAAGTCATAGAAAGCCTGACTATCAAAGTCACTATTGAGAAGTTGATAAGGGCATCGCAACTTAAGCCGCGATTACACCTGCTTGAATTTGACGACTGAATAAGAAATCTACCTAGGAGGCTACGTTGAAAAAGACGTTTGTGAATTCAGAGTTCTAGCTAGGAAGCTAAGTATAAAAAGTGCCTACTAATACAGTTGCTGAATAGTGATGTTCCGATAGCGATAGTTTCGCTGTCGGTAGTTAATCTTGAAATACAGTAACTCTGTTGAATAGCCTTATCGAAAATAATTATTGTACAATAAAATGCTATCGATTGTTAAAAAATGGCTGATACAACCTCAAGACAAATACAACCGATAATTGAAAGAAGAAAAAAATACAGACAAACTTATTTGCGGTCTTAAAGATGGGCTTTTATTGCTTTTAAAAATACTACAGGAATATCGAATCCCTCGAAGCGAGAGTCTGCCTCGCACTTGACCGTTTTTTTAATATAAGTATATTTTTGTTCGATATGTTGAATTAATCATTCGCACTTGGACATCACTAAACATGCTAAGTCCCTTCAAGTAAAGGAGTTAGAAGGTTTAGTGATGTGAAAATTTTGCGAATGATTAATTCGAATCGAACAACTTGTCCATGCAAAATAAAAATAAAGCATTATCTTGGTTTAATAATAAGTACTAATAATAAACTTAAAAAAATCACTATAAAAAAATTGTATACGACTGTTCGGTTGAGTCAAGGAGTGATCACAGCTAGCTGGATTCAAAGACTAATTCGGCATACATTGCTCGTTGAAGTAAGGATAATGCAATAACATAACCAAGCCTCCCAGCAATGTATGCCGAATTAGTCTTTGAATCCAGCTAGATGTGATCGTGGCTTTAATAGGCTGACAATACATTTCCGTGATGTTTTTATTTTTATTTACCTTAAATGGACAAATTAGACCTGAACATTGCCGTGCCAAATCTTATGAATAAGAGTATTTATGATCAAACAAAAACAATGGCTGTGGTAAATGAAGTGGATGCATTTTTTCTCTTTTTCTAGTCTTGCAGGTGCACATAGTCATTCACCGTAACTGAACAACTTTCAGTAAATAAAACTATCAGCCTCTTCAATACTCTTCATATAAAATTGCAAATGGACAGTTTAGCCACGATCACATCTAGCTGGATACAAAGACTAATTCGGCATACATTGCTGGGAGGCTTGGTTGTGTTATTGCAATATCCTTACTTCAACGAGCAATGTATCCCGAATTAGTCTTTGAATTCTGCTAGGTGTGATCGTGGCTTTTTTGTGGAAAAGAAGATTATTTTAATATTTTCTGAAAGTTTTGTTTACTGAAAATTATTCAGTTACCTTGACTGACCACGCCCTTTCAGTTTTCGGAAACCAGTCCCTTAGACCATGTATTGGTCAATTTAATTTCGATGCGAACACGGAATTAAATTAAAATTAATCATTCGCACTCGGACATCACTAAACCTCCTTACTCCCTTCATGTAAAGAACTTAGGAAGTTTAGTGATGGGTAAATTTTGCGAATGATGATGAACAACTTGTCGATAAAAAATAATAATTATTCATGGTGTAATAAAAAGTACTAAAAAAAAATTAAAAAAATCACTATAGATTACCATCGATACTTGAAAGGTTCAGATATTTTCTATACGACTGTTCAGTAGAGTTAATAAACCTGCTTTGCGACAAAAAACATCGTAAAAAGAACTAGGTAAAGGAGTGATCACACCTAGCTGAATTCAAAGACTAATTCGGCATACATTGCTGGGAGGCTTGGTTATGTTAATTGAAATATCCTTACTTCAACGAGCAATGTATGCCGAATTATTCTTTGAATTCAGCTAGGTGTGATCACTCCTTTACTCTACACTGCGCGTGGCTTGACACGAAGTACGAACTTGGTCGGTTATTTAGTATCGATTATTACCGGTACTTTTAAGAATTCGATATTCTCGATATTTTCTATAGGAATATTCGGTAGAGTTACTGTATTTTTAAAATTCAACCATCGATCTCGTTATCGCAGCAACACTGATTCAATAATTTTCAAAATTTACGGTTTGGTTAGGTACTCAATCAATCGCCAGTTAAAGCGCGACGGAGTCAGATGTGTCCGTGTAGAATACTTGACTAGTGCAACACTGTTAGTTTTGAATATAGCGGTCTTTAATTGTTTTTCTAGTAGGAGCGCTTGTTTTAAGTAAAAAAGTATACCATCAGTTAGGCCATTATTTTTTGTTCGACAAGTTGTTCGATTCGAGTCAATCATTCGCATTTGCCCATCACTAAACCTCCTAACTAAGTGGCTTACTATATTCCGATGTCATTTTTTGGTGGTCATTTCCTCCGAGGCGAGTTCGCCCGGTTGGTCATTTCGCCCGAAAGTATTCATTGTTAGTCGAGGTCTTTTAAAACCATATCCAAAAGATAATGAGAAACTATGGCAAACAATAAATAAACTTACATACAGAAAAAAAAAATCCAAATAAGATCAATAAACTTCTAGATAAAAAGAATTGACTTCAGCATTTTGTTACTGTAAAAATATCGTTGGCCGAAAATATTTTACTTAAGATTGCACCACGTAAAAACTACCAAAACGGCAATCACGGTTTAATATTGCTTACATATTTAATATGATTTTTTTAAAACCATTACGATTACGCCATACATTTTTAGTATGACCGCGCGAAGTCTAATAAATAGCTCTGACACGCGGCCGATACCCACAAGAGCTCGAAGTGAGACCACGTCAGTTTGCACCGCGACGCGCCAAAATTATGGATCGCGTTTCAACGTATACACATTCTCTGCTTTCATAGTGTAACAAGGTAACTTTGTTTTTTACTATTTTCTAAAGTAAGATATTTCTTTCCTTGTATTTATACTCGTAAAGTGTTTGTTTTAGAGAAATGGGGAAGCGCAAAGATAAATATTATGTATCCCGTCAAAAATTCAAAAAATATCTATTCCTTTAACCAAGTAAGTACCTACTTATATACCATACCTAGGTAGTTTTGTTTTGTGATGGTTGACTGGTGATGAAGGGTAGGCGGAGGAAGATAGGTAGATGATGGGTCAGAAAGGTTATCAGAGTAATAGATTTTCGGTACGTGATTGATGTCCGGACGAAGATGGGTGACCGGTGGATGATATTGATGGGTGACCGGCGGAAGACGAGTCAATGGTAGATGATGGGTGACCGGTAGATGATGGGTAATCGGCAGTGGTCGGAATTGGTAGAGCTGTTTAGGGTCGATGATCGGAAACTTGAACGTGCTGCTTGCTACATTATTTCGTCAGATCTGTTAGATTTTCCTCTTGAGACGGATTTCCATGGCATGGCTTTCCGAAATAAAACTGCCTTTTGATTGTTAGTGTGTGTCCTTTGATCTTTCGATCACAAAAACAACGAAATGTACAACGATGGCACGGATTTAAATGGATTACTTTTTTAAAAGAAGCAAACGGCGCCAAACTTATGCAGGAAACAGGCTACATTATTTCGTCAGGTCTGTTAGATTTTCCTCTTGAGACGGATTTCCATGGCATGGCTTTCCGAAATAAGACTGCCTTTTGATCGTTAGTATGTATCCTTTGATCTTTTGATAACAAAAACAATGAAATGTACAACGATGGCACAGATTTAAATGGATTACTTTTTTAAAAGAAGCAAACGGCGCCAAACTTAGGCAGGAAACAGGCTACATTATTTCGTCAGGTCTGTTAGATTTTCCTCTTGAGACGGATTTCCATGGCATGGCTTTCCGAAATAAGACTGCCTTTTGATCGTTAGTATGTGTCCTTTGATCTTTCGATCACAAAAATAACGAAATGTACAACGATGGCACGGATTTAAATGGATTACTTTTTTAAAAGAAGCTAACGGCGCCAAACTTAGGCAGGAAACAGGCTACATTATTTCGTCAGGTCTGTTAGATTTTCCTCTTGAGACGGATTTCCATGGCATGGCTTTCCGAAATAAGACTGCCTTTTGATCGTTAGTATGTGTCCTTTGATCTTTCGATCACAAAAATAACGAAATGTACAACGATGGCACGGATTTAAATGGATTACTTTTTTAAAAGAAGCAAACGGCACCAAACTTAGGCAGGAAACAGGCTACATTATTTCGTCAGGTCTGTTAGATTTTCCTCTTGAGACGGATTTCCATGGCATGGCTTTCCGAAATAAGACTGCCTTTTGATCGTTAGTATGTGTCCTTCGATCTTTCGATCACAAAATCAACAAAATGTGCAGAGATGGCACGGATTTAAATGGATTATTTTTTTTAAAGCAAACGGCGCCAAACTTAGGCAGAATGATAGTTCATGACTGGATGAATGATGATGATGAAATGATGATGAGTGACACGCGGATTATAGTTGATGAGTGGATCAATGATGATGAGTGATGCGTGGATGATAGTTGATCAGTGGATAAATGATGATAAGTGGATGATGAGTGATGCGCGGATGATAGTTAATGAGTGGATGAACGATAATGAGCGGATGATGAGTGATGCGTGAATGAGTGGATGACTGATGATGATGAGCGGATGATGAGTGATTTTTGGATGATAAGTGATGCGCGGATGATAGTTGAACAGTGGATGAATGATGATGAGCGGATGATGAGTGATGCGCGGATGATAGTTGATGAGTGGATCAATGATGATGAGTGATGCGCGGATGATAGTTAATGAGTGGATGGATGATGATGATGAGCGGATGATGAGTGATTTTCGGATGATAAGTGATGCGCGTATGATAGTTGATCAGTGGATGATGAGTGATGTGTGGTTGAGTGGATGAATTATGATGATGAGCGGATGATGAGTGATTTTCGGATGATAAGTGATGCGCGGATGATAGTTGATCAGTGGATGAATGATGATGAGCCGATGATAAGTGATGCGCGGATGATAGTTGATGAGTGGATCAATGATAATGAGTGATGCGCGGATGATAGTTGATCAGTGAATGAATGATGATAAGTGGATGATGAGTGATGCGTGGATGAGTGGATGAATGATGATGAGCGGATGATGAGTGATTTTCGGATAATAAGTGATGTGCGGATGATAGTTTCTACCACCATGTCATTACGAGTAAGTCTAAAGTGTTTCTACTGACGTGCTGTTGAGTATACAAACTTGAAGAGCTGTTCCCTGTCGCCCCTCGCTTCCCCTCGAGTAACCCTCCGTTATACAATCGTTGCGCTGAGCTATATTAGTAGAGTTCATTAAAAATACCTTGAGAGAAAAAAGTTCCATTCAAAACACAGTTTTTTAAAAGGTGTCGTTTCCTCCGAGCGGGCGAGAACGCGTCTCGGGTGAAATGACGCACTACGACTCCGCGTGGACTGCGCGCATGTGTGTGTTATAGCTATACTATGTTGATGTTCCTTAATAGTGATGTACAATTATTTCAAGAAGAAACAATCGAAATATTCGAATGTACTACTTAGTACTATCCAAATAATCTTTTATCATTCAATTGTTATTTTTCATTGGAATCATTATTCGCTTTTCGTACGATTTTGAATGAAAAATTTATTCTAACTAAAAGAATGAATAAATCACTCAAATTCTTTGTGTTTACTTGACTGGTGCAACCTAATTTTAATTCCTTGTTTGTTTTTTAGTATACCAGTAATTCTGTGGATTTTTTTGTAGTTATTCTAGTGTTTTTCTATACAACATAAATTAGCCCTTATTAATATTTTCCGTACGATGAGGTGTTCTATTCGTATTGGCCCTTCACTAAAGTTCCTTTCTGCGTTGCTTACTATGCGGCTTACTCAGTTAGTGACTTACTAAGTTCCATCTTTCTACCTTCCTTTCCTACGTAGGAGACTAACTGACTTAGTGTGTGAATTCAGTCAGGTGTGATCGGCCCTTAAGTTGGTAAGTAGGAACAGTGCACGCGACCCTGTGCTGCCGGTGGCGTTTCCTTATTTCGGTAAACGGGGTAGGTAGTTGAAAGAAAATTGCTTCGTTCGAGCCGAAAGCTTTGGTCTATTTCTGCTTACAGGAAGTTTGATGCAGCTTACCAACTTATAACCTTACAGTAGAAGAAGGTTCACGTAAAAAGATAAAAAATAATGTTAGGACCAGCTATGCCCGCAATTTCGTAGGACACACAATACATATAATTTACGTGTAACGAGATATCATTGCATATACCTATATTTTTGATTTTCTCTCTGTTTTTCCTTATGTAAAGTAGGGCCAATGTAAAAAGTCTGTTTTGACGTTTCCTTAACACCAACACACAGGGTTCATTTTTCTTTGCAGGTTATAATTTTGCATACGTTTGACAGCTGTCAGAAACGACCTATTACGATGGCCTTACTTTAAGTAGGTAGATATTTTTATAGTATTTTATGCAGAGTCCTGTTTTTGATATGCGTTGTTGGTTCTTTCTATTTTCTTTCGTTGAAACCCCTATTAACCCAGGGGTTCCCAAACTGTGCGCCGCTGCGCCCCGGGGCGCCGCGCCGTACCGAGTCAACAGAGGCGTCATAAGGCGCTCCTGTTTATCACTCTCCAGAAACAGAACTTAGATATTCGCGGATGCATGCGTCACTTACTAGCCGTCCGCCGATAAGAACTTACTTAGCCTTGGAAACCGACCATAGGTAACTCCTCTCCTCCCGCGTCTTGACTAGCCTGCGATCCGACTACCACTAGACAGACAAATGCGATACGTGATCATTTTTATTGCTTTGTTTTTTGTTTTCATCAAAATTAGGAGTCAATATGGATAGATTTAAAAAAAATAAGCAAATTGGTAGTTCAAGTGACAGTGATCAAGCATCTACAAGTAGAGGGGAAGCAAATAAGCGGAAATATAGCAAATACGATGACAGCTATTTGGAGTATGGCTTTTGTTCAGTAGAAGTAAATAATGAAGAAAGGCCTCAGTGTGTGCTCAGTTTGAAAATTCTATCGTCCGAATGTATGCTCCGAAGTAAGATAAAGCGATATTTGGAGACCATTCACCCTACTATCGTTGAAAAATCTCGTGATTTTTTAAAAGGTAGTTGCAAAATTTACAAAAGCAAAAAAAGTTGTACCTTGGTATAGGGCGCCGCCGGGTCATTAAACGTCGTCCCTTTTTCTGTCTCGAACGCAATATAGAAGTTTTTAAAGTTATCTATCTACGAGTAACTTATCTTTCACAGATTGAAGGCAAACTCGGTAGCAAAATCGCTGACCGATGGAAAACATAAAGGTTGTTGGTATGGTGACCGTTGTCCGCTCCACGCCGTCTATCGCTAAACACCGGCCGTGGGCGTTCCTAGTAGACAAACCGGATCTTACAGCCACGCACGCACTTCCTTTCTAATGTCCAAAGAGGCGGGTATATTGCTGCCTCACTGTGACTGTGCCCATGCCCACCCGGCGTCCATTTATCTGGGTACAGGATCTTTAGTTTTCCTAAAAGTTTGGCCACTGAATCGATCAATTTGAAAAAGTGAAAACTAAACGCTTTATTTAATGAAAGTTACCTACTGTAAGAGCCCTCACGGAGAGCCCTTACGTCTTAACTTAAAAAAAAAGTATAAAAGGCTGAAAAGATAATTGATTAAATGCACGATATTACAAATAAGCACTCGCCGCAGTACCTACCTACGAAGCCCCAAAATCAAACAGTGAATGAATGCTGTTGAAATTCTGGTGGAAGATCAAGAGATAGTTCAGCCTCAAGAGTCGAATTTCGACTGCTAAAACCAGCAAAACAATAAAAAAATATTCTACGTGACACAATTTATTCAAAATAAATTAACTTTTTCCAATTACACCTAGAAGACTCTACACTACTATCAGCCAGTTTATAATTTCAACATACTTTGAGCTCTAACTGACGAATACCTGGTTTCAGAGTTGACATTAGCTTTGAGCCGCTGCACTAAAATTACATAACAGGTAGCTTGCATCGAATCACATAATCACGTCATTGCGTCAACATTTTCCTATGATTTATTGTGTTACACCATCCCATGGGGTGTAAAAGTGACCTTGAATTATGTCTAATATCTCAAAAAAACGGTTTCAAAATATTTTTACGTGTTATGTAATTACCTGATATGGAACTATGGATGGACCAATAAACTTATTTTCAATACAGTCCAAAACCTTCCCGTCTACCTTAGTGTTAGTGTGAAGGAAGAATATCAAGCAATATCGATATTTTCGAATTTGAAAGATCTAAAACCGTTTTTAAAATGACTATAATAAGAGATATAATAACTGTCCGAGACTTACAAGGGAAAGTCACCGTTTAATGAAGTTTGCAGTAAATCCTCGAGCTTCAAAGAAGTCTCGTCGGCAAAATTTCTCTTGTGCCTCAAAAGTTATTACGAGAGACAATTTAAAATGACTGGCTAGATTTTGAAACGATTTAAGACCTCGAAAAAACTTTATAAAGAAGAAATGTTTTCGAAGGAGCTTTAAAAATGAGAGCTGTAAAATTCTGAGTGTGTCGTACGTTTATTTACTTTTATCGATAGGGTATCCAAATACATACAGTGAAAATCTCATGTTAATAAAATCCTGCCGGCTGGCTGTCAGCCAAGATATTCATCACATCGACATGGGACACAATTTTTGTCTTCACGAAACGCGAAACTAATTTCAACTTTGTAAGCTTTGATTCAAAAATTCTCTGAAGTTATGAAACAAAATGATAAACATTGGGAGCGGTTGCCAATCCGGACTTACAGGATACTTTTAGCGTCCGTATACAGTACCTAAAGGTGAATTGGCGACTTACAGAGAAAACTGTGATTAAAAGCTATTGAACAGTCGTTTCTATTTATTATGTGCAGGTATTGTAGGAAATAAAAACGTTGATTGCAAATATAAAGTACGTACGCGACAGCGCGCGTATGGTGTGCCATACATTTCTTCCGCACTTCCGAGCTGTCGCGAACTATACCTGCAAAGTAACCAGGTATGCCTTCATAAGCTGCCTCTAGTTTTTAGGGTTCCGATACCAAAATGGTAAAAAAAGGAAGCCTTATGGTGCGACTTTGTCTGTCTGTCTGTCCGTCTGTCTGTCACACATCTATATCTCAGCAACCACTCATGATTTCGACTTGAAATTTGGAATAGGTTTAGAATATGGTTGCTCAACTTAATTGCATATGAAAGAATTTTGAAAAAATTATGATTATTAATGTAAAGGGGGCCAAAATAGGGGGGGGGGGGGGGACGATTTTCAAATTGTCGCTACTAGGTCGAGTGGAGTATCATATGAAAGGGCTTTACTTGTACATTCTAAAATATATATTGAAAAATGTCAAAAAAAATACCATTCCCCCCCCTTATCTCCGAAGTTTGTGAAAGAAAAAATCCGAATTAATTACAGTTGATAGAAATTTATGTAAATATTATAGCAAAAATGAAACGATCTTTCTAAGTTGCACAGTTTTTTAGAAATCTGCAAATAACCTTTACAAAAAAATTTAGTTTTGCGGTCCTAAAAATGGACTTTATTGCTTTCAAAAATACAAAAAGTATATCGGATCCCTCGGCGCGCGAGTCCGACTCGCACTTGACTGGTTTTTTTTTGTTCTTAAACCAACCTTGCACTTTTCAACTTAATCTTCGGTTTTCAGTATCCTCTATGGTGAGATTGTTCTCCTACACAGTCAGTGCATTTTAGACTTGCCACGACCTAAATAGGCATAGAAGATAGATAGCTTATTTTAATATGAGTACAGGTGACCTGCAACTGTCATCCATTTTCACTTGATGTGCAGGTTCAGCCACAGCGCTGCACGGACCAATGCCTTTTTCCGCCCCACTACCTACACGCGATCCCGGCTTGACAACTATTGTGCCATTAATCCACCGAGAGCCGCGCCTGCAAGGGGCCGAGCGGCCGAGAGTTCGCCTGTCTCCATCCATCTTCCTCCGGCGACCATTACTAATTGCTCGTTAGTGCCACTGTTTGATTTAGTCATCCCCAGACGAGAAGATGAAACTGTCACAACAGGTGACGGCGTAATGCCTCGGGAGAAACGCAAAGTGAATATCAAAATCGTCAAGCCACATTTTGGGACGTGTTCTTGTTTCAATTTTGTCGTTTTATTCAACTCTATTCCCGAGTATTGAGGCGGACTGTGATTATTAATGTAATTCTGCCGATTGACGGAACGTGACATCGGAGCCGCGGCGCCGGCATCACGCTCATTGTCTAAATACGGGAGTGATTCACGATCGTTATCAGAAGGACACGGACACGGGCCGCGCTACTACGTGACTCCGAGGGGAAATGGAAAATGTTTATAGAAGGAAATCGCTGACCCATTACCTATACCTAGTGGTCAGTACTCAAACTAACGGCCAGTGCGCTGCAGCACATCCTATTCACTTTCTGCGGCTTCTATTCAAGTCAACTCGATAAATGCTTTCTCGTCGTTTGGACGATGCTACTAGGTACACTACAAAACTCCAACCGTTCTATTAATCTCAGTAGAGATATACCTTTAAAGTTTACCTCAATTTTGTTATAAAAATATGTTGCAAAATTTTTAACTCTCACGTTACAAACTTCTGGAAAACAAATTATAGGGCCCACAAAGTTGGCGGCTGAAATACGGTGTAATCAAAGGTATTCTGTGAAATGTCGCTTTCATGTCACAGGATGGAAATTTGTTCGGCGGAAGGATGCGGACATCATGGCCGTGGAATGGGATCGCCATAATTATCATCAACGAGATCATTGCGGCACCTCCCCTCCCCTCCCGCAACCCGCACTCACCCCGCGGTCACCCAACCCGCTCTCGGAATTAATGACTCCAAAGATGTGGAGTATTTTGTTACTAAATTACGTAGCTGTGCCACATACGCCTAAATGGAACAAATATCATTACTTCCTACCTAATAGCACGATGCGGCAAAGTAAATTACCCACCGAAATAAAATATCGTGGCTTTACTGTACAGCCCCACTCAACAGCATGAAAAGCCCGTAATGGGCTCGAAAGCTTTTGCATATTATCACGGACGGAGTATATGCAGCCATCGATCGCGGCATTTTGCGGCACGGAGCCGTCGTTCGGGCCCCTATTCATGGATTTGGCTTGGCAAGCAATATTGTGTAGGCACTAGACTGGCGAATATTACGCAACCCCGTGGACTACCCGGGTCGACACGCCTCTGGACAGCGACAGTTTTATTTCGAAAGAGAATTTATTGCTTTTATGATCCCCTCGAGACGTAGAGAATTGGATAATCTGCTCCCTTTGAGGAATTTTCGTGTTTTATTACAGGGGCTGAACCCCGCCGCCGTTATTCTTAATTCGAGTGTACAGGCAGTTTGTCTTATTGTTTCCTATCGAGCGCACAGCGGGGCGTCGGCCGTTAATCGAGGAAAGCGCTGCGCTAATAACATCCAGCTAGGAGTCGACATCCACCACTAATAAGAACAGTGGGGGTAAAATTGAAATTCCTGTAGCTCGGTAATGCGTCGCCCGTCGGACGATGTATGCTCGCTCGCCCGTCGCCCGTCGGCTGCCGGAGAACGAGCGTCAATTAGACAGATGGCAAGCACTACGTACCGAACCGGCCTGGAGCCGCACAAATTACGGGGCAAAGTACTCGCCTCGAGTACATACATTTTTCCATGTCACCGTAATATAAAACCGAGAAGCCAAACAACTTTGTGGGAACGCATTATGCTCACCTCTGACTCTACATATAGAGCTTCCCGATTTGTCATTGGAGACTTTACTTGGGTGGGACGAGTACCGTTTAAGGTGGCAGGAGTGCTATGACCCGATGCATCACGTGTGAAGGCGTGACATTTGGCGCTGATTCGAGAATGTGACGCGGCCACTTTAAAGGGCGAGAATCCGGCTGATCGGTTGACATATGGCGCGGCAGGCAGAGGTGAAAGGCTGCGAACTGCTCTTAATGGCTCAGAAAATGGCGTCGAGCGTATCTGGGGCAGCTATCCTATCCGTCCCGATCCCGACGGATTTGTCTTCTCTTGTGTAGTTGTCTCGTGCTTTTATTTAGAGCGAACAACGGCGGCGATCCCTCGAGGGCTTTGCTTTACTTCATGACCTAATAATAGCGGAGCTACACGATGATAAAGATCGAAAGGTACAGGTAACGTTATTTATGTGTTGTTCAATATATTATCCTTCTTAGATACTAAGGTTGTCTATACAACACAATACGTAAGCCAAATCAATACGCTTACGAATTTACATTACTGTTCTGTCTGTAAAGTGCCCAAAATTATTTTATAGGTCTAAGTTTTGATACTATTCCAGCCCCTGTAGAATGAAATAGACGCAATTGCTCCGAATATCCTGATGAAAGCCGTTAAGGAAAATAAACAGAAGCGTGGTGCGGGCCGATCAAATATTCATTTTCCGCCGCACCGACCGCGATGCTATCGATTAGAATCAAATTTCAAGTGGAATGTAAATATCACAAGCCTCAAATTTGGTGCATTAGGCGGCCTATCGTGTTTATGGAGCAATTTGTCAAAGATAATTAATATCTTGTGGCAACTACCGCTGGGCGTGTGTGTTTAAAGACGATACACAGCTACCTTTATCGCTGCTTGTCGTTATCGTAGCCCTATTTGGGTTCATTCGCTTGGAATCACTTTTTATCCACGTCCCTAGACACAATTTATAAGAAATTTGATTTATTTTCTGGAAAGCCCTTTCGCCTTACTAAATAAAAGCTTTTTAGGAAACAAAATTGTCTTTAAAACCTAGTGAATTAATAAAATACAGAGAGTTGAATTATCTAAAAAAATTGTAAACAGTCGACAGGAGCGAAGCAACCCGATCAATTGGCAACATCGACATTCGACACGGATCGAGTTCTTTATTGAGAACGTATCAAATGATCAACTGTTTTCCTTTCACGTAGAGTTCGCAGCCTCAAGCGCTTAACCTTTCATTGCCGCATGTTTTTGATAGAGTCTTTATGAACCGCGTGGGTGAGAGTCGATTGATGGAAGTATGTGATATGGGTCGGGTGTGCCTGTGGTAAGAGTGGCAGTTGATAGTTACAAGTACGACGACGGGTCTGCTGACTGAAAGCTTACAAGCGCCGAAGGGAATTGATTTAGGAAGGCCGCGGTCACGTCACTTCGTTCGGACCCTCACCGTTTTTTTTCCCACTCTCGACAGAAAGGCTTTTATTTATATGAATTGGATCGACATCGGACACTGAACACGGAACAAATTTATTGTTCTGCATTCGAATTTATTGTGTTAACGATGTACGGCTACAATCGGTGAAATTGACAAAACAAAACCGTGCTGTTGGAAACTCAAACACAATTATGAATTGCAAAAACTTATTTTTATAAAAAATGTTTATTAGTTTGTTTTCAATTTATTCATCGCGGCTTCACTGTTATCTATATATCTATACATATAATAAAAGAGTAGAAACCGCGTGTCTGTACTTTTGATAAATTTATAAAAAAATTAGTGTGGGCGATAGGAAACGACTAATATAGAACTCAAAAATATGTTTTTTGAACTTTTTGTCTGTCTGTCTGTCTGTCTGTCTGTATGTTTTCGATAAACTCCGAAACTACTGAACGGATATTCTCGCGGTTTTCGCAGATAGATTCAGCTTAGCTCTGAGCAACATATAGGCTATGTTTCATTCAAATCGGTTCACTCAATCAGAAGCTACACTAATGTAAAGTATCAAATTGCCTGTACGATAATAACTCACAAACCGATTCAAACTGAGTTTTCAATTACGAGTTCGGCTTACTTTTGTGCAACATAAAAGTTTAGTTTCATTGCAAACGGTTCACTCAGGCAGAAGGTGCGCTAAGTTTCATGCGGCGGCGCAAATAACTCACAAACTATTGAACGGATTCAAACGGGGTTTTCAATAAACTGTCAAGCTTGCTTTTTTGCAACATATTAGCTTACTTTAATTGAAAACGGCTCACTCAGACAGGTGCGCGAAATTTCAACAGAATAACAACTGAACCGATTAAAACGAGGTTTTCAGTAACCTATTTGACTTACTCCAAGCAACATGTATGCTTAGTTTCATTGCAAACAGTTCACTCAGACATAAAATACACTAAGTTTCAAGTGGCGGCACCAATAACTAACAAGCTACTAAACGGATTTAAACGGTTCACTCAGTCAGAAAATGCCCGAAGTTCCAAAAGGCGGCGCCAATAGCTCACAAACTAATGTACCGACTCCAACTGGTATTTCCATGACGTGCTTGGATAAGGTACTTCCGTGCAACATATAAGCTTAGGTTAGTTGAAAACGGTTCACTCAGATAGAAGTTACGCAAAGTTTCAAGCGAAGGCGCGTATAATTCAAAAATTTTTGAGCAGATTCAAACGTGGCTTTAAATAACGCGTTTGGCTTACTCCTGTACAATAAATAAGCTTAGTTTCATTGCGAAAGGTTAACTCTGACAGAAGATACGCAAAGTTTCAAGATGCAGAACCAAGAACTCACCTACTGAACTGGTTCAAAGTCAAACGAGGTTTTCAATGACGCGTCGGGCTTCTTTCTGTGCAACATATAAGCTTTATTTCCTTGCAAACGGTTCACTCAGACAGAAGGTTCGCGAAATTTTAAGCGGTCGCACCAATACCTCACAAACTACTGGAACGACTTAAACGGGGTTTTCAACAACGTATTTGGGTTGCTTTCGTGCAATATTTGAATTTTTTTTTATTGCAATCGGTTCATTCAAACAGATAATAGGCGAGTTCAAAGTTTCAAGCTGTGAAACCGAGCTGAAATCAAACAAAACTTATAATTTTGTACGGAAGAAAGCCAAATACGTTGTTGAAAATTCCGTTTGATCCGGTTCAGTTGTTTGTGTAAAATTCGTGGGTACAGCTAAAGATTGGTAAAATCTAGATTTAGTTTAATTCTAAAAATAATTATAAAAAAATCCTGTTTCGGCATGGCGGTGCAACAAATGTAAAAAAAATTAAGAAAGTTCTAAAGTTTTGAAAACTTAGGAAGTAGGTACTTATAAACGAAATACTTCAAAAAATAAAGAGAGAAGTGAATCATTGTTTTTTAGGAATTGTCTTTTAAGGGGAGAGATAAGTTACAAAGATTGTACGGAAGTGAAGTCCAACAGTTTTGTATGTAGGTACATGTAGAGTTAAAATCATGTAAAGCTAGACACGTTGGACATTGTACCGCTCTTTTTTCAGTAGCCACAGAAGCTAAAGTGACTGAGCCTCAGATTTAGTTAGGCTTTGTTTTGTATAAGAAATAACAAAACCCGTATCATAGTTACTCCGCGTGGAATTCGACTATGATTTTACACTTACGAGGATAGTTGGCGACCTAACAGTCCACACGTAAACAAGAGGTGTTTAATTTACTTAGAAAAATCCGTATATTATCGGTACTCTGTATACCTAATAATATAAAGGCGAGAACTGCACTGTCTGTCTGTCTGTCTGTAATGCTTTTATGACTAATCCGATAAACCGATTGTGATAAAAACTTGGTACGAAGATAGTTTGAACCATGGGAAAAGTCATTAGGTACTTTTTCTGAACCCCACGCGGACGGAGTCGCGGGCAACAGCTAGTATAAAATAATTTAAAAACTTTGTAAGTCACTTGCCCCTCTTAATAGTAGACAGTTATATTAAAATTAATAAAAACAGCAACGTAAAGCGCTGCCTTGAGAAAAATAAACCTTCTCAATCAAGCGACGCGACGGTTCACAATTTTCTTTTACATCGTTACAAATGGAAACGCCATTAAAAAGAGTCGGGCTTTTTAATTTTATTGCGAAAGAAGAAACGTGAGGAGGACAATACTAATATAATCTTATAGGGAGGATTGTAGGCAGAACGAAGCAAGGAATACAAGCGTGGAGTCGGAGTTATGAAGCCGTAAAGTTTACGTGCGTTTTATGAAACTCGCGGAGTGGGGAAACGAGGGGGGGGGGGAGGGTATTTAGCTCAGAACAAAAACCTCCTTGCTTTTGGTATTTAGAGAGGTTGTCTGCCAGTGACGTCACGGGTTCGTTTGATAGCTTGGTAAATAAACAAGGGTTTCCTATGGGGGCTCTGAGACAAGTGGCTTTCTATTATCGCAAACCAATCGCAAACGCTATATATATACATATACATATAGAATAGAATAAAAATGTATGGGATTGACATTAGCTATCACGTCAGTATCAGTATATTGCTACGTATCAGTAGCAGTACCTATACTGATCCAAAGGACCAAAGCAAAGTAAAAGTCGATGTTATTAATTAAAATAAGTACGAAATGTGCATTATAATATAACTCATGTTTATATTAAATATGTGTGCTCATGAACGCACTTTAAAAGCAAACAACTTGTGTAACATCGTCTGGTCTTTTCATTTAAAATCTGATATTTCGAATGATGTAGTGGAGATGGTGAAACTACTTTGCAATAAAAGGTTAATATTTTGTGAAGTGAAACAGCTGGCAGTACAACGATATGAATGACTGAAAGTCACTCCCTATATATTACTATAAGGATCACGAAAAGATGAGTGATAAAGTGTCATGTAACGATACATCAGGCACATATTATTATTATTATATTGCTCCTGTCTTACCATCTTGCGAATAAAAGACATTCTTTTTGTTTTGAAATAAACAAACGACTAGATTATATTCGTAAGTGAGATGTTCCGATCGTATTTTTAACAACATACACTCATATACTTACTTGAATAAGTACCCCGATTACTTTAGTTAAATATCGATCGTAAAATTTTCAGTTCTCATTATTCTTTAAATCTTTTTGATTTTTTTATATTTTTTTATTTGTCTTACCTTGTTTTATGGTCAGGCCGCCCACAGTAGTGTAAATTGTCTAAAAAAAACCGGCCAAGTGCATAATCATAATTGTATTAGTTAGCAGGCCATAATCATAATTGTATTAATTGAAATTTCAGTAAGTTAATGTGCTAGATTTTTTGAGTCCGACACGCGCTTGACCAAATTTGATTATTTGTTGTTATTTTATAGCTTATGCACTATAAACATACCAATTTTCAAGTTTGTAAGTGTTCCCGTTGTTAAAATAGAACTAAGACAAAAATCGCCTCCGCGACCATTCAACTTGACCCCTATCTTATATGAATGTTCTTGAAACGGGAGCTCACCTCAATTGGTTACCATTAGTTGTGAGAAAAGTTGTAATATTTAATGATTTCAGACTTTTCCCTTTATTTGTACTGTGAGACCTAGCTTCTTGCCTTTCATAATTTTAGGTCAACGGGAACTACCCTGTAGGTTTTGCTTTTTTGCATAAATGTATGGAGATGAGGACATAAAAAGTCATATCTTTTGATAGCGTCGTTGTAAAAAAAATAAATTTTCAGATCTTGTGTGGTTCATAGATTTTAATATTCATTATCAATTTCAACGTGATACCTCTACCCGTTCGTGAAATAAAGGGTCTTGACAGACGGACAGACAGACAGATAGACAGACAGACGGACAACAAAGTGATCCTATAAGGGTTCCGTTTTTTTCTATTGAAGTACGGAACCCTAAAAAATAAAAAAATTGTGGAGTCACCGGTTAGATTAGGTTAGCACGCTAACACTACATGGGGCAAAATCTGAAATTGATAAAATAAACGCAAAAACATGATTACTTATTATGTAATATTGACGTGCTCGATGACACACAATACAAGTCTGTTTACGTTTGCACATCGATATAACGGAGTGAGTGTAAAGTAAAACGAGTCACGTATTGCGCAAAGATCAGCCCACGCCGTGCGCCTGCGCCGCCACCCAGGCACTTTCGTTTTGATTACCAGTAAACATGAACCCACCTTCAAAACTTGACCAGTTACGTAACCGCAGGTTTTACTGTCATCATGGCTGCAAATTAACATACAATTATGTTCAAAAGTAAACTTGAGTAGCCATTCCACCTTGCGCTCACCAACTACTCGTATTGCAGCCTATTGTGTCATGCAGTGCAGATGCAACCCTAAAAAGCTTGATAACACTTATATTAGTACAGTCAACGACAGGTCAAGCTTGACACTCGCAGTCCGACTCTAGTCTCTAGTAGTACTAAAAATAATAAAGTCCAATGTGTCAAGCTTGATGTGTTCTTGACTGTACGTCTCCCATAATATGCCACGAATTTCTGACTAAAGCTCTATTTGGTTGTGGACTTTTTATGGGCGGTGGGTACTAATTTTGAACTTATTTTTTTATATTATCAATGGACTTACTCTTGACCTCGATCTAGTCTTTTCGACAGAGATGAGGTCGACGATAGGACGAGCTTGCCCAGAAAAAGCCCATTCACTCGCGACTTGAATAGATTCGGGTTATATGAACTCAGGAACACAGACGCAGACAGAGAATTCCACCCTTTAGCAGTGCGCATAATAAAAGATCTTTCATAGCGCTTTGTGCAAATGTGTGAAAATATCAAACAAATGTAGGTGATATTCTGCGGTACGTCTGGACTCCCGATGGTGGAATAAGCTCATCGAGCTCTTGACCACACTCTCCACTGTACAATCTGTAAAAGACCGACAGACAAGCAACCTTGCGACGGTGGGCTAGACTGTGAAACTTGGTTTTCACCAGCATCTATCGAGTCGAGTATTACATTATGAAAAAGTTCTAGCCGCGATAAAGGATTGGACCAGTTCCGAAAATCGGGAGCTCACAAAAGACCTACTTCCTTGTAAGAACCCGTCACACTAATATCATGTTAGGAACCGCGAAACTCTCAAATAATAAGGTAACCATCTGGACTTAAGTGTGCCTTTCTATCAGAAATGTGCCCTGTACAGCTCTGGTCCCTTTTTACTTTCGAGCGGAGCGAGAAAGGTATTGTATTCGTAAAAAAAAAAGTTTATCAAATTTTCTCAAAAATGTGTTCTATATCACTTATACATCATAAAAAACAGGTCTCCCAAAAATGTATGTCCGTCGGTCGGTCGGTCGGTCGGTCTGTCCGTCTGTCGGTCTGTCCGTCACGCTTTGGCCTAGCGGCTAAACGAATGGTCCGATTGACACCATATTTTGAATTTAGGAGTTTTATGCAAATCCATCGAAGGGTTCTAAGTGGTTTCTTGCTGGCTCTCATTTTGAGGCTAGCTGTCATACAACGAAAATGAAAAATTTGAATTTTCTCAAAAACGGCTCATAGAATCTTGATGAAACTTTACATGACAAAGCATCTCCATGTAAGATATCTTGCGCCAGTATCAATTTATCTCTGTAATTTCATATAAAGGGTGTTCCTGTACCACCAAATCGTAAATATGTGACTTAACCCAAAATTGGTTCCATTGAGTTTATAAAAAAATTCTATAATATTAATCCTGGATTGGTTGTCTACCTGACTGGATATTCTTTATGATTTTTTTGAATAAAATTTTGTACACAGGGTGTACCAAAAACAGAAAAGGCTTGCTCAGTAGACTTAACTGAACAATTATCCATAAGGAACATGTGTTGGGAAATTAAAAAATCTCCATGCAAGTATCCTATGATAGTATCCATTGATCTGTGAAAATTCATATAATGGGTGTTCCAGTACTACTAACAGTTAAACATGTGATTTACTCGAAATCGTTTGAGGTTTGTTTGTTTTAATGTTTGAAAATTTGAATTCGCATAGGAAACGTATGTGAAAGGTACCTCGAAACTTGCCTCATAGACAGGGATAAGGTCAATAAGTAAAAGAAAAAAATACGATTTTTTTTCGGCTGCAAATAATAAAGTTAAAAAATAATTTTGTTTTTGTCAAATATCGATAGGTCGTATGGCAGAATGAAAAGCAGCCATGGCCAGTCTTAAAAAAAAAACTGACAACTGTTCTTACTAGTCTGTGGTCGGTTTATACAGCTGTTAGTTTTTTTTATGGTAGGCAATGACTACTCATCAGATTCTGCCATACGACCTATCGATAATGGACGAAAACGATTTTTTTTAAAACCTCGTCATTTATGGCCGAATAAAATTGGTATTTTTAATTTATCTTTAATGATCCTATTCCTGTTTATGAGCCAAGTTTACATATAAGTTTCCCTTGCGAATTCTGAATTGATCTGTATATTTCATTCGAACACTTTTTTGAAATAACGTAAATAAAAGTTTGTATTTCCATACTTTGTATATGGCATTACAAATTTAAGTTTGCGGTTGATAGTTTTTCCTTGAGTATTGCGAGAAAGTAAGAGCAGTGCTGCTGTACCTTTTATTTAATTTAAGAACAAGGTACTGAGTTACTAAGTCATTGAAAACTACTACACCAATTTCCATGACACATCTTCAAAACCTAATAATGTTTCAATGTTTTCATATTACTTCATAGGCCTTAGTCCCACGTTAAAGAAAATAGAGGGCTCTTTTCAATTACATAATTACTTAAAAGGAGTGTTCAGTCAGGTTAATAGGGAATTAAGGAGGTAAACGGTCAAACGTTTCTGCCGTAATGAATTGAAACCGAGAATAAATGCCACTCGGATTAAGAGAATCCTGAGTAAAGGCGGGTTTATGCTAAGGAGTGACAAACACTTTGTTATTCCTCGAGTAACATTTTATCGTGCTGTTGTTTACTAACTGTAGAGCAGTACGGTCTACCAGGAGAGATATTTGTACAAAATAGCCTTAAATCTATACACAATATAAAATCGTGAACTCGGCGAACCTTTACTTTGAAAATTTTGGCAAAAGTATACCTTTAGGAGACCATATGACAGTAAAAGAACCCATTCAGACCATATTTGGAATTTCTGTCTGTTTGTCGGGTCCTTTGTCCGCGATTCACACAACAACCACAAAACCGATTTAAACCGGGTTTTCAATGATGGGTAGGTCTAATTTTAATGTGACATATGTGTTGTTTTATTGCAATCAGTTTACTGAAACAAAAGATATTTTTAAGCAGAATTTCGAACTGCTGTCCGCGATTCACTCTCATCCTACTAAACTAACTCAAACAAAGTTTTAAATTATGTATTTGGCTTACTTTTTTGCAAGAAATGAGCTTTGTTTCATTGCAATCGGTTCACTCTAACAGAAGACATGCGAGTACAAAGTTTCGTTCTGTATTCGTGTAGCTTCTGTTTGAGTGAACCAATTGCAATGATACAATCCTTATATATTGCGCGAAAGGAAGCCAAATACATTATTGGAACCCCAATTTGAATTGGTTCAGCTGTTTGTTATTTTGTTAATTGTTTATGTCTAAATTCCATGCGAATGAAGTCGTGGGCTCAGCTGGTTAATAAATATATTACCAGAAGACCATGTCATAATCTTAATCATCACATGCCTTCGCCAGTCCGGCGGTCAAAGGCATTATTATGTCGATATGTCTTCTATGTTATCCCGTCTGGTGCCATGCCGGCAAAGAATACTCGTAGTACCAACCCATCTCTACCCGTGGGTGTTGTAGGCGACTAAGGGTTAATGAACCAGAAGATGGGCAGCAGCATCCTTCTGTGTATCGTATAGTCTTTTATATCGTATAGACAAGCCCGTTGGTGTGGTTGGTAATGAGCCTGCCTTACACGCCGTGGGCCGCGGTTTCGATCCCCGCCCAGGGCAAACATTTGTGTGATGAATACAAGTGTTTGTTCTGTGTCTGGGTATTATTTATCTATTAATGTATGTATATCAATCTCTGATACCCATAGTACAGGCTTTGCCTAGTTTGGGATCAGATGACCTTGAATGAAATGTCCCCCAATATTAATTTAAATTTATTTTCCTCTCTTCGGTCACCAACGACCGCGGTCAATGGTGCCAGTCGTAACGTTTACAAGCGTGGTGACTACGGTACTCCCTCTCCACATTGCTTCAGCAAAAACTGGAATTTTGGATGGAGCTCCCGGTCCTGTAGTGGGCGTCTCATGGGATGTTATGATGATGTCTTCCCGTCCTCAGTAAGGAGAATTAACCTGGCTGTTGCTGTATTTCTAATAGTCTCTGAAGTTTTTAGTTCATGATGTTCGTCGTCTCCTTCGACCATGATTTCCTTGAATTTAAATTGATTTAGATTTTTAGTAGACACTTATTGAACGTAACAACGTAAGAAAAAGAATGAAACCAAATGAATCAATCTACTATTTGCTTCAAAACGGTTCAGCGTGTACAAGCAAGCAAGAGCGTACTCTTTGTACCAACCAGAACCGTCACTTTGGCATTAATTCCTTCATAGAAAAAGGATAAGGCATAGTGGAATGTGTCGAACTTAATATTTTATTGACCGTAGTATAATAATTAAGTTTTACATAACCATTTGATCAAAAAGGGTGAAGACCTTTACTGACAGACGGGGTTTAACCGGGTTAATTTTTTAACATAACTTTTGCGAGGTTTCTACGTTAGAGATTTGCTAGTTGCGTAGTGTAAACCTAATGGCTAATAAGCTACATTTTCAAATTTCATATTTTTTTTTTCAATATGAAATAAATGATTTTCAAACGTTGTTGCTAGCCTGCAGATGAAACCTTGCAATTAACACACGGGCTCAAAAAAAATCATGTAATGGGTCCCTTGGCGATAATAGGCATTCTTAACAAAAGACAAAAAGTTGCTTCCTCGAAGGAACTTACTATTTAGCGCAACAGGGTGTTGTTTATGTATGTATAAAAAATCCATGGGAGTGACCGTAATATATAGGTTAATACCATAAAAGTGGGGCAGCGCAGCTGAGTACTTAGTACTTACTAGCAGGATTGCACTAAGAAGAAACGAGATTCCTAAGGCCTCTTCATTCCTAAAGACGGTCCGCAGTACTCCAGTCCGCCTGTACTCAGTGAAGTGTCTGAAAATGGTGTCCTGTGCTGTTACCATACTAAATAATTTACTGTACTTTCAATCCAAGCTGAGTATAGCACCAGTTTGTTGTCACGGATATTTAAATTAAATCCCCATAAAAATATGTAATGTGCTCCCATATAAAATATGCTGTCAGCTGATGCGGTTTGTATGGGAACATTGTGATTTTTTTCACGTTTCCAATAACAGCCGTTCAGCTTGCGTGCAGGGGAGGCACTTGACTCCAACTAAAAATTACGCTACCAAGCTTAACAGTTCGCAAATGGATCCCTAAATAGAAAAATAGCCCTGTCAAAGTCAAATTGTTTTTAAAGGACCGACGACACCCCACACGAATAAATACCTCCACTTATTTGTAGGGGAGGTACACTAAAAAAATATTTTCAAAATTTTATTATACCACTTTTTGTCCGCGTCTTTCTAGTTAAGGGTCTCTGAGCTAAGCCCCGGAAAGACAGACAGATAGACAGACGGACATGACGAAACTGTAAGGGTTCCTTGTTGACTACGGAACCCTAAAAAGAATAAGATGGAGGATTAAGCTCACAGGAACAATCAGCGAAGTTACGAAGCGTTGAAAGCTCTACATATTCTTGACCTTAATATTATTGATATGATCGCGTAGAATAGAACTAAGAATTTAGACATTAAAATTTATGTTACAAGGTGAACCAAAAAGTGTCGAAGAAACATATTTATTATCGTTAAAAAAAATTGTACGGAGAGTGTCTTAGCAACTGTTCTTAGGCAAAGATCTCGCGAAACAGAATTCGAACTACTCAGAGCTCTCTCTTTAATGAGAAAAGCAGGTACCACCAGAAGCGTTGAAACTTCCCCATCGGAAAATTAACGTCATTGAGACTGGGAATTCCAAACCGTAGTACTTCCAGCCTACGAACAAAACTGGGCTTGTACTGCAGCAAGTACATTCATTCGGTATTTAAGAGTCATGCCTGTGTAGCTCTCTCTGTCTATCTCCGTTTTGTACGAGATCTTCACTCGCCGTATGTGTTCGTACTGTCCCACAGTCAGTGGGCTGAAAATCGACTTTAAGTAAAAAAAAAATAAATAGCAAAAAATGTTTTATTTCCAATAGAATCTGCATTGTGCATCTCAATAGTGACTTTTGACATACTATTGTATACATTTTTTTAAGTTTATTTCCAATATAAAAATTCTACTGGTTCTTAACTTAACCTTCTACAATGTAGAGCCACTATCTGCTCTAAAATAAACAAAGTACATGGAACCATGTAAATTGTAAAATAATATTTTGTTTTATTACTATAAAATCTATATACATAAAAGAAGAAGGTGACTGACTGACTGACTGACTGACTGACTGACTGAAATATCAACGTACAGCCCAAACCGCTGGGTCTAGAGATTCCAAATAAGGCATGTAGGTTCCTTATGAGGTCTAGGGGTGCACTAAGAAAGGGTTTTACAAATTTCCACCCCTAAGGGGGTAAAATAGGGGATGAAAGTTTGTGTGAAAGTCCGTCAGTTTTGAAGTTAGGATCTTCAAAATTTGTATTTCAGCTGACGACTAAAAATTAAGTTTGACGTGTCTCAGGGTTTTTGAAAATTCGACACCCTTAAGGGTGAAAAGGGGGATGAAGTTGAAAATTCTTTATTTTTAAAGTAAAATCCACATAATTTATTATTTAGGCAGATGTAATTTTATGCAACGTTCATCACTGTTATTGAAATTTCACCCAAAATTCAACCCCTAAAAAGAGAAATGGGGTGAAAAAGTCTAAAAACCAATATGGGTATCGTTTGTATGGTTTATCGGGTCGCTGATTACGAAAACTACAACAATTTTGAAATCCAACGTGGTGGACGTAAAATACCATCATTCCCTTGGGATGGGGTTGGGGTGCGATAGGGTTGAAATGTGAATATGGGTGTCGTTTGTATAATTTATCGGGTCGCTGATTACGAAAACTACAACAATTTTGAAATCCAACGTGGTGGACGTGAAATACCATCATCCCCCTGGGGATGCAGTTGGGGTGCGATAGGTTTGAAATGTCTAAAAATTAATATGGGTGTCGTTTGTATGGTTTATCGGGTCGCTGATTACGAAAGGTACAACAACTTTGAAATCCAACGTGGTGGACGTGAAATACCATCATCCCCTGGGGATGGGGTTGGGGTGCGATAGGTTTGAAATGTCTAAAAATAAATATGGGTGTCGTTTCTATGTTAGGGATAGCGGTTAAATTGGCGAAAGGGGTAGGGATAGGGGCAGGGATAGGGAGAGGTAGAGGTAGAGGTAGAGAGGTAGAGGTAGAGAGGTAGAGGTAGAGAGGTAGAGCTAGAGGTAGAAAGGAAGAGAGGTAGAAAGGTAGAGAGGTAGAGAGGTAGAGACGTAGAGAGGTAGAGACGTAGAGAGGTAGAGACGTAGAGAGGTCGAGACGTAGAGGTAGAGGTAGAGAGGTAGAAAGGAAGAGAGGTAGAGAGGTAGAGAGGTAGAGAGGTAGAGAGGTAGAGAGGTAGAGAGGTAGAGAGGTAGAGAGGTAGAGAGGTAGAGAGGTAGAGACGTAGAGAGGTAGAGACGTAGAGGTTGAGGTAGAGAGGTAGAAAGGAAGAGAGGTAGAGAGGTAGAGAGGTAGAGTGGTAGAGAGGTAGAGAGGTAGAGAGGTAGAGAGGTAGAAAGGAAGAGAGGTAGAGAGGTAGAGAGGTAGAGTGGTAGAGAGGTAGAGAGGTAGAGAGGTAGAGAGGTAGAGAGGTAGAGAGGTAGAGAGTTAGAGAGGTAGAGACGTAGAGACGTAGAGACGTAGAGACGTAGAGAGGTAGAGAGGTAGAGACGTAGAGAGGTAGAGAGGTAGAGAGGTAGAGATGTAGAGAGGTGGAGAGGTGGAGAGGTGGAGAGGTGGAGAGGTGGAGAGGTGGAGAGGTGGAGAGGTGGAGAGGTGGAGAGGTGGAGAGGTGGAGAGGTGGAGAGGTGGAGAGGTGGAGAGGTGGAGAGGTGGAGAGGTGGAGAGGTGGAGAGGTGGAGAGGTGGAGAGGTGGAGAGGTGGAGAGGTGGAGAGGTGGAGAGGTGGAGAGGTGGAGAGGTGGAGAGGTGGAGAGGTGGAGAGGTGGAGAGGTGGAGAGGTGGAGAGGTGGAGAGGTGGAGAGGTGGAGAGGTGGAGAGGTGGAGAGGTGGAGAGGTGGAGAGGTGTAGAGGTAGTGAGGTGGAGAGGTAGAGAGGTACAGGTACAGGTAGAGGGAGAGGGAGAAGGAGGGGAAGGGGGAGAGGGAGGGAGAGAGGGAGGGGGTAAGGGAAAGGGAGGGGGAGGGAGGGGGAGGGGGAGGGGCAGGGGAAGAGGGAGGATGGGGAGGGGGAGAGACAGAGGAAGGGGGAGGGGGACAGGAAGGGTGGAGAGGGAGAGAGAGGGAGAGGGTTTTAGTTTTTCTCAATTACTTCTGCGAATTGGCTCTGTTTTGAAATATTACATAAAGGTGTCTCCCATCTCTCTCTTTACATTTGCTGCTAAGTTCCTTTGTTCTGAGTAATTTATGAGTAACGTCTGTATATTATATAAAATTCAGCTGGATCTTGAATTATACTCATTGATTTGCGCAGGGTTAGTCCTGTTTTTCCTTAGTTTAAAATTACCCCGAAATGACGGGAAAATATATCATTGCTTCGGAAAACCGGTAACAACATAAATACGAAATCCACGCGAGCGAAGCCGCGGGCAACAGCTAGTTTTTAATAAAAACAATTAACATTGACACTCATGATATGAGAACTAAAATACATTTAATATGTGCCATACTATGAATTGTGAATTTATTTGATTGTTTGTTTGTAACGTATCTGATTATAAAATATATTGCTATAATTTATCAGATAAAGAGAGAGCGATGGCAGCCTCCGACGGTTTTTTTTTAATTTGTAATTATATTATAGTTAGTCGAATATATATAGTGCTTACCTATTTTTTATATTATTACTGCGTTTATCTCTCCGAAAAACCATTAGGTATGTAAGTAAATGTGGAAAGCACTAAGAAAAGTCATACATAATTATTTGAATGTATGGCAGAATTCGAGACAAACCAACTCTATTAATATGTTTTTTTTATTTCATTTGTTGTTCCTTATTTACTTCTAGTCGGGGGACTTTCAAAAAGTTATTTATTCCTTTTTGAATCACGTTTTATTATCTGGCGCGGGGTTTTCAAAATTTTTAATCTTATTTTTTTTTACTTAGTCTACTTTTGACAAAGTTTTAAAATGTTTGTAGTTTTTGATGATTCTCAGAGATTATGTCGAAGAGCCCGAGAATTTCTTTTCTAATTTGTTTATTTTTGGAAATACGCTACTTTTGTCATGTTTCGTTGCTTCTTGGGCACTATACAGGGTGTTAGGGATAGCCTTCCGAATACTGAAGGGGCATGATCAGTCAGACACTGAACAACTTTCAGTAAACAAAACTTTCAGGAAACGAAAAAAAAAGATCCGCGTCTCCATACAAAATTGTATGAAGAAGCTGATATTTTTTTAGTTTCCTGAAAGTTTTGTTCACTGAAAGTTGTTCAGTGTCGTTGACTGATCATGCCCCTTCAGTTTTCGAAAGACTGTCCCTAACACCCTGTATAGTATTGTTGTCGGCTTTTATTACAGATATAAAACGTCGTTAATCTTGATATTGATAGCGGCTTGATATTTTGAACTCTAACAGCTCAGTTGGCAACTAACTTAGCAAAGTTAAATCTACAGTTTAATCTAGTTGCCCTCTGGGTTATAGAGGTCAAGGAGTCATTTGTTCAGAATAGAACCAGAATCCTCGTCAAATCCTTTATAAGCCGGTTTCGTCGAAATAGAAAAAGCTAGATCAGTCTTAAGCTTATTTTATTCCTTTACTTTGTTTTAAAAGTTTTCTTCAAAGTGAAATGCTGATGAAGATTTTTTCGTTCATTCTAAGAACCATCACTGTTAAATCATAAATCCATTACTAAAAACCGTATTTAAATCGGTGAAACCGTTTTGGAGATAAATGGGAACATTCCTTTGCACACACAAACACAAAAAGACTTAAACAACCTCTCACCCGAAAGGCATACACCTTCTCCGTTCCGTCGTTGCGTTGGTAAAAGCTAAAAGTCAACAAGGAATTTGCAGAGGACAGGAAGGGTTGGAAGGTACTGCACCGATGTTTTGTTCTAAATACATACACATCCTGACATACCTACTTCCATCACTTCCTCTAATCTCACCACCTTTTTAATAAAAACTCGTCGGTTTAGGATACTTTTGGCCTGGCCTTTGTTTATAACGTCCTAACTTCGGAAAAATATATTCTAAATCGTCGAAAATGTAGAAAATTACATAGAGAGTCCTATTTAAATAGTGAACATAATTTTAACGTATTACTTTTGGATTATGGATAGGACCGACAGGACGCCATCCAGGTGGCCACCCAAGGTACCGGTGGCCCGATGTACTTGGTGCAGACTTAGGCGAGCTTTTACAAATTACAAATTTAACTTATAAAATGTTGAAGAACAGTTATTATTTAAGTTCGTAGCGGCCTCGCTTTTTACAATTTTTTCTTATATTGGTAGACATAGCCAATATTCCGAAGCAACTTTTCATAAAATGCGCGAAGGCACTTTTTTGAGCTCGTGGATTGAATATTGGGCTAAGCAAACAAGATTAAAAATATACCTATAATAAAATCTCTTATATATTAGTGTAGTTCGTAGCGGCCTCGGAATTTAGAAAAATATATTGGAAAATGTAAAAAAAAAGTTCATTCCGAACGAAAAAAACTACAAAAAAAAGCTCAGGTTTAACTGTGAATTTCTCTTTACTAAATAAATATATTATTTATGTATACGTATGACTTATACCATACTAAACTTTGGTATAAATGAAATGAAAATCGCCTACGATTGTTTAAAATCAATTTGTTGTAATACCTTAATTGAACGTAATTACAACTGCAAAATTAAATAATCCGATGCGCTGGCCTTTCAAACGCAATATATCAAATAATTTGATAATACAAAAAGTATTAATATCGTTTAGTTGTAGCTACAAAACAGTGTCGAAAAATCTGGACGCCGAGTGAGATTTTCCACTTTTAATTTTTTTGAACGGAATTTTGTAATAGGCCTCTTAAGAAAGTAGACATACGAAACATTTTTTGGAAAGCTAACTAACCATCTAGAATGTAATAAAATAAGAGCGAAAAACTGTTCGATTAGCATTTCAAAAGCTTTGTGTTTTATTAAGGATACTCCTCAGAGTCTAGCATATATATACTCTTAGGAGTCTAGAATAAAGCAAGCTACCTTTGAACTTTAATGTCCTATTTTCTGCCATCAAAACAAATTGTAGTATTTATTGTGAGTTCCACCAACTGACATAATAAACCGAACTTAGTAAAATTGACACAATTCTGCTAAAGGCGAGGTTCCACTAAAATTCATTTTGATATACTTGGTTTAATATTTTTATTTATACAGGGTGTAAGGGACGGTGTACCGATAACTGAACGGGCGTGCTCAGTCAACGAAACTGAACAACTTTTATTTCCCAAAAAAACATTTTTGAGAAATGAAAAAATTTTAACTCTCCTGTTTTTGAAACTGTTCGATCAGAGTAAGCAATTTGTATGGAGAGGTCAAAAATTTCATTCATTTCCCAAAAATATTTCATTGGGAAAGTTGTTCAGTTTCCTTGTAGGTATACAAATTACATTATTGTTTGTTTATGCCATATCGCCAAAAGTAACCTACGATAAAACAATTGCTCAAAGTTTTGTAGCTCGATTTTTTTTAACAGATTAACTGCAATCAATGCCTGCAATTATTGTTGAGACACAATATAACTTAAAAAGTGGATGTGACCCCCGCTCCGGAGCGTTCCTATTGTTCCTAAGGCAGCATTTATCGCTAGCCATTCAGCGCGGAAACGCAGCCAGCATCATGGGAACTTTTGAACCGGGTACGCTTCGGGGCGGGCTCTTCGACTGACTTTTAATCTATAACTTTTAAGTTTAATTTAGATTATAGTTTAGGAATTTTAAATGATTAATATTTAGGTGTTAAGAATTTGACATGTAATTAAATTAGTTAATTATCCATTAAATACTCATGCTTTGCCAACTTATAATATTAGCATGCAAAATAATTATTTTTGTAATCATATCAAGTTAGTTTAAAAATTGAAATTTCACGTTAAAATTACAATTTACTTAAAAAGAAGTATTTGTATAAAAAAAAATCCACCCATCTTCGTCAAAGACGCCACGTCAACAAAACTAAATACGTTTTTTGTGGGATTCTGACTAGTAAAGTTGTAGGTTAGAATTTATTCAGCTTCGTAAGTTATTCCAAGCCCGCCCGCCTCGTGCGCCTGTTTGTTCCTCGACATTTAAATCAACACTTTCCGTGTCGGGAGATAAAAGAGTAAAACTGCTTTTGAAACAAACAATCGAAGAAATGTCGATTGTGTATGTTACCGGAAGATGATACGGAATCGTAAGTTGTTCAATTTTCTAGTAAAAAAAAAAATGTTGCTTATGTCCATAAAAGTTTCAAAATAATATGGAAACTCTGATTCCGGAGCTAGGTAAAAACCTGTGTTACAGAAAACAGTTGTATCTCCTAACAAATATACCCTTTATACGAAAAATAAACAAGAAAATTAAAAAAGATGGAAAGTTAATCAACAGTCGAAAAATAATAACCTGTTTCGTTGGCTCGTGTGTTTGGTCGAAAGAGAACCTATCCCGGATGGAATGGGATGGGATGTTTACGTTACCTAAGGCACCTAAGGATCTACGAATTTCCAACGAGTTATTTTTCAAAAGTTGATGAAATGACACGGAAATTGATCAACTTACGATTATTACTATTTTCTTATACAGGCTGTAACAAAAAGGTTTACCAACCCCGAAGGATGTGAATATGCTTATGAAAATTGAAAACATTCGACAAATTTTGAGATTGAGTTCAGACCACGAAACTGAAAAATTTTCGCCTAGGAACATAGGTCATCGGACGAAAAATTTTTTTACCCTTTCATAGTAAAGTTAGTCAGCTGACTATACATTTTGTATGGGAGATCGAATTTTTTTTACGTCTAATTACCTATGTTCTTTGGGGAAAGTTGTTCAGTTTCGTGGTCTGAACTCAATCTCCAAATTTGTCTAATGTTTTCAAATTCACCTTGTAGGACCACTTACGAAAAATTTTTTTTACCTCCCATAGAGCTGAATCAGCTGATAGCGCATGAGATCAAAAACATTTTTGAAAGGTTTTCAGTTTATGGGCAGAATCATACCCTTTCTGTTACCTTGTATTTAGTAAAGTCACTCTAGGTATTTTCACTAAACACCGAAAAGAACATGCTTACTCTAGCTAAACATGCTTACTCTAGTTAAACATGCTTACTATAGCTAAACAGAAGCACTCAGATTCTGATATTTTATGTAGAAAATCTACCGGACTGGCTAGGATTAAGGGTTTTAGCATGGTTTTAGTATAGTAAATTAAATTATTTACTTAAATATGAAAACCTGTAATATGTATCGAAAAAAAAAACTAGCACAAAAAGGATAAAAGGACTCAAAAGACCAGAAAAGTGAAGAAATAAAAGAAGCGGTAGGCGGTATTTTTCAAAATGGAATGTTTTATTTTAGACAAGTAAAAATAAACACATGTTTCATTGTCAGGGGCAAAGAGAATCGAATTAGCCTCGAGACAGGGGTGAGCTGTTTGTAAACATATTCGGCGCGCAGTGATCCGTTGGCCAGATGTCACTATGCCGAGAATACACTTGCTACAACAACTCTACCAAGCAAGTTAGACCCCCCGTTTTAATGAACTCCCGTATAAAATGCGTGTCTAGCTGTTTTGGTCCAGCAGTACAAAATCTGTTTTTACACAAAAGATTTTGGTAGATACCATTTAGATGACTCTTTTCAGTATGTGATTGGAACGGTTATGTAAAATATAGCAAAGTCAAAGTTAAAGTCAAAGTCAAAATCGTTTATTCATTATTGGATATTAAAATCTCTTAATGACGTCAGCTAAACTACATCGCTTCAGAAACAATGTGGCGCCATAGTGGGAAAAAATCTTTTAAATATGTTTTGATATACAACAAACATAAGTCAGTTTTAATTTTGAATTAGCCTGTTAGAACCGTAGCCTAATCCCATGGATTATTCTCTTCTAGATAATCTGATATTTTATAATAACTCTTCTTATATAATTTCTGCTTGATAACAGTTTTGAATTTATCTAACGGTAAACTTTCAATATCAGTGGGTACCTTATTATAGAAGCGTATACATTGACCTTTATATGTTTTACTAATTTTGTGAACACGGCTGACATGAGAAGCAAGTTGAATCTTGTTTCTTATGTTGACACTGTGCCTGTCACAATTTTTCTCAAAAATATCTATATTCCGTTTAACGTATATTAAATTCTCATACATGTATTGCGACACAAAAGTCAAAATGTTGATTTCTTTAAATTTATTTCGAAGAGATTCTCTAGGCTTCATTTTATAAATTGCACGAACCGCTCGTTTGTGTAGTATAAAAATGCTGTTTGCATCCGCAGCATGACCCCATAACAAAAGGCTATATGACATGAGACTATGGAAATAACTGAAATAGACTAACCTCGCGGTGTCCACATCCGTCAGAGCTCTTATTTTATTCACTGCGTATGCTGCAGAACTGAGTCTGTTCGACAATTTATTAATATGCGGTCCCCATTGTAATTTGTTGTCTAAGGTAGTCTAGGAACTCAGCTGATTCCACAAGACTCAATTTTTCGTTCTTCACTAATAGGCTTGTAGCAGTTGGCTTTACATCAGGCAAAACAAATTTAACAACAATCAAAGCAAGCAAATAATAGCAATAGCCGCACAAAGTAAAAACTTTGAATTAGACCTTCTCTTATTTAAACTCTACTCATTGACGCTTTTCTTACCATTAATTTTACAAAGGTTTTTCATATTAATGTTAGATAAATTATAGAAATCGAATCCTTACATTTACATTGTATGGTACAGGAGTAAAGATTAAGAATAAACATTTAACGTATTCAAATATCCGTATAATTTCATTCGCACGTAGATTTTAACCTACATGAAACATCAGCAGCAAAGTTCGATGTGTAGATAGGCACCTATTCAGTTAGCGGAAATTAGAAGCTAGTTAATATGAGTTTGCATTGCGACGCGCTCGCGACAACTTCATAAGATAAGCGACGCTGCACTAAGGGGCTAATTTTATAAGCAACCATAAAGTGCGAGAAGATGAAGACGAAGCGACGTAATGTTGAGACTAGCAGGAACAAGATCTAACTTTGCATTTTTTGCACATGTCACGAGCAACTAGATTAACCGGGCAGTACTAATAAGGACCGGTCCTAAGAACGTTGGACAAAGATAAATACTTTGACCGGCCCATATTAAAAATGCCCGACGAGCCCGTGATCCATTAGAAAAATAAGGTTTAACATACCTTATATTTATCACTTTGACTGGGCAGTACGATTCATTCACTACTTCTAGCCGGGCAATATGATACCGAAGATTGTACTCTTAATAGTAACTTTTTATCCCGACATCCGAAAGACTAATCAATTTACTTTGCTCAAGTCAAATCTAGGCAAGATAGTATTGTGTTCAAAGAACAACGTTGGCTACAGAGCGCGGGTGGTAACAATACAAATGTCGTGGCGCTATCAGCAGTGTGAGTCGCGGGAAGGGTTGTCACGACCTTGCGACCTTTATAGATACGATATGGAACTGGAGCGATTGAACCAGCGATACTAAAATATCGAATATTAACGCTCATTTTAATAATACAAAAACATCGAACAAATTTTAACTTTTAATACCTTAATAGAAAAGTCCTGTAAGTATCGTAAGTGTCGCTGTACACACACAAACAAACACATTCAGCCTCTAAAGCACAACAAACTGGTCATTGTGTCTGTTCTCGTGGAGAACTGAATGAGAAGAAGGAAAATAATGGCCTCTACAGCTTATAGACGTACTTATCTGACTGCCACTGTGGTCTGCTGGTTAAAGTGTTAGGTTCTCGATTCGGAGGTTCACGGGCCGATTCGCTATCGGAACACTGTCACATGAAAGATATTTTATATGAATTGTTCAGAAATTACACAATAAATCATCTGATTGCCTGAATAGTTAAATGATTTTGTGCTTCGGAAGCACGTTTAGCCGTTAGTCCTGGCTGCTCTGTACGGAATCACTCGTTAATAATCCAAGTTACAGGTCTGTGAAGGCTCAAAATCTCTGACATCAAGTTTTGTGAAGTCGTTCAACGAAGACCCACACGATATTATTAAGATGATGATGACTTTTACAGAAACACTATTTCATTTTTGGTGAATAATATTCACGTTGCGACAATTTTTTCGACATATTTATCTGGAATGACAAGAAATGGAACTGCCTTCCCAGACAAATCTTCAAATTCCATTTTTGCCGTCGGTTAATAAGTGCACCGGCGCGGCGCGGCAGACGCCCGACGGGAGTATATTTACGGAATGCAATCTGAACATCAAAAATAACTGGGAGATATGTCGCGTGTCGCGTCTGGTCTGCTGGCACTTCTCATGACACGACTTGATGTATCTGTTATGCTCGTGACATACCACATCTTATTATAAAACGGTGTCAAAAGGTTAATCCCAAAAACAAAAAGAGAGTCAAAGCAACGGAAAATTATTTTTCCATCACGCAATTTCCCATTTTTGTATTAGTTTTTTTTTTAATTTCGATTAAACTTTTCTTGGCAAAAGTGGTTTAGTTTTCAGTTTCAGTTATGAGTTTTCATATGTAGATACTAGCTGTTGCCCGCGGCTTCGCTCGCGTGGATTTCGTATTTATGTTGTTACCGGTTTTCCGAAGCAATGAGATATTTTCCCGTCATTTCGGGGTAATTTTAAACTAAGGAAAAACAGGACTAACCCTGCGGAAATCAATGAGTATAATTCAATATCCAGCTGAATTTTATATAATATACAGACGTTACTCATAAATTACTCAGAACAGAGGAACTTAGCAGTAGTATCCTAACAAATGTAAAGAGAGAGATGTGAGACACCTTTATGTAATATTTCAAAACAGAGCCAATTTTCAGAAGTGATTGAGAAAAACTTAAACCCTCTCCCTCTCTCTCCCCTCTTCCTCTCCCCTCCCCCTCCCTCTGTCTCTCCCCCTCCCCCTGCTCCCTCTCTCTCCCCCTCCTTCTCCCTCTCCCTCACTCCCTCCCCCTCCCTCTCTCCCACTCTCTCCCCCTTCCCCTCCTTCTCCCTCTACCTGTACCTCTACTTCTCTACGTCTCTACCTGTCTACCTCTCTACCTCTACCTATCCCTGCCCCTATCCCTACCCCTAACGTCAATTTAACCGCTATCCCTAACATAGAAACGACAAACATATTTATTTTTAGACATTTCAAACCTATCGCACCCCAACTCCATCCCCAGGGGGATGATGGTATTTCACGTCCACCACGTTGGATTTCAAAATTGTTGTATTTTTCGTAATCAGCGACCCGATAAACCATACAAACGACACCCATATTCACATTTCAACCCTATCGCACCCCAACCCCATCCCAAGGTAATGATGGTATTTAACGTCCACCACGTTGGATTTCAAAATTGTTGTAGTTTTCGTAATCAGCTACCCGATAAACCAACAGCAACAAACGATACCCATATTGGTTTTTAGACTTTTTCACCCTATTTCCCTTTATTAGGGGTTGAATTTGGGGTGGAATTTCAATAACAGTGATGAACGTTGCTTAGAATTACATCATTAATGCCTTAATAATAAATTATGTGGATTTTACTTTAAAAATAAAGAATTTTTAACTTCATCCCCCTTTTCACCCTTAAGGGTGTCGAATTTTCAAAAACCCTGAGACACGTAAATATTAATTTTTAATCGTCAGCCTAAATACAAATTTTGAAGATCCTAACTTCAAAACTGACGGATTTTCATACAAACTTTCATCCCCTATTTTACCCCCTTAGGGGTGGAATTTTGTAAAACCCTTTCTTAGTGCTCCCCTAGGCCTCATAAGGAACCTACATGCCAAATTTGGAATCTCCAGACCCAGCGGTTTGGGCTGTGCGTTGATATGTCAGTCACCTTCTTCTTTTATATAAATATATATATTCACAACTGCACTTATTACACGCGTTTCCATTAATTTAAAGTAAACTACATTACAAGAAGCAAGATCTTCTTTATTTTTAATCTGTAATTTTTTTTTTCAATATTGCGACGGGATTTGAAACATTGTTTGCTAAGCTGAAATGAAACAACGACAACTCTTCTTTTCGCAGTTAGGCGGCTCTTGAGAGCTTACCATATTTTATCATAGGCAAGACAAATACGCTCCTTCTGGGATTAAACTAAACTACCAACTACAGCTAGCTGTTCCATTTTAATGGTTCTTTGCGAACAGTGATGTAGTTTACTCTATATTAATGGTTTGAACAACAAAACACATTCGGTGCTTAGTTAGGGCGCATTAATTAGCTGAAGTAAGGAGACCGTTATACAGACTCCAATATTTCAGTTCCAAACATGGCAAACTAATGTACTTGATGGATTAGCGAAATTGAATTTGAACGTCAGAGATGGATGTGCGTTATTAGCGATGATTGGTTTGAAAGTAACTGTAATATGCTTTCTATATTCTCTTCAAAACTTTTACCAAAACTTTGCATTTTGGAAGAACTCAACTTAAGACTAACAAGCTTTGGTATTGGCGACAGTGTGAACGTATTACAAAACAGAGTTTATAAAAATGCGAACTTATATGAATGTAGATTCTCATGATCTTGTTTAGTCTGTATTGAAGAATACTATCGCTCCATTCCATCCCTAACTGGGAACTTAGGGATTTCGAACCGTATAATGGGGGCGATTCTAGCGTGGCCGCTAAATTTATAATTAAAATTTGACGGGTCTAAAAGTGATGCTGTCTTTTTTCAGCTTATAGACGGTAACAAAGATGGCATCATTTTTAGACCTGTCAAATTGTAGCCTTAAAAGCGGCCACGCTACAATCGCCCCCAATGGGCAGCAACAATCTTACATTCTGCGGTTACATCGCCGCGATACATGGCTTTCGCAACGCTAAATTTTGGAGTGAGCCCTGTCGAGCACTTGACTTCAACGGGATGTTATGATACATTTTTGTGAAATGTAGAGAGCGCTGAAACGTGAGCAAAGCGGCAGCGTGACGTAAATGTAGTGGGTGCATTTTGGTAGTACTAGTTGGGCCCGTCACGAAGCATCAACAAGCCTTGTGTATGTGAACCTCGTTCCCAACCGCAACACCCTGTTGCCGGATCTGTCAAAGAGGAACTCATTCCGGGATTATTAACTTTGCATTTCCAACGGCGTTACGTACTAAAAGAGCGAGATAAACTGGGTTGATTGTATTATGTGTGCGTAGGAGGCTTTTCACAGTAGGCTAAAAGCGGCCATAAATTCCCAGTGATACGTAGCGTAGTGCAGTAAAACACGAGAAACGCTTCGCAAACGATATCATTAGAGAGCTACAAGGGGTAATACTCGTATGAGTTTAAAAAGTAGGTACGAAAAAATATTTTCACCTATCAAAATGTGCTTCTCACCGATGCTGTTCCCACAATTTTTTTTATTTTGACGTGCATTTAATGAAAGAATTATTGTTCAGTTGCAAAGATTACTTCATATCCTTCAGGTTTATTATACCATTTTTAATGAATACGTGTTGCAAACAGTGAAGTTATTA
Source organism: Athrips mouffetella (assembly GCA_947532105.1). NCBI lineage: Eukaryota > Metazoa > Arthropoda > Insecta > Lepidoptera > Gelechiidae > Athrips > Athrips mouffetella. Next base: position 716,352 of record OX383958.1, on the reverse strand, counting down.
TGATAGAATGATCGTGAGTAAAATTCATCATAGAAGAAGACAAGTGCTTAATCTTTGGAACCGTCTACAGTCTTATAACGTACGTTAAGCCATATCATAGGCCATTTGGTGGATCTAGAAGTTCACAGACTATTGGCTATAACGTACCCTAGGCAACTTTCTGGCCTGACGAAGCCGACACGATAACTAGTACAAATAAAGCTGCGCTCTGGCGATGAAACGTGGCAGATAACGTCCCCTGCTACTTAATTGCCGTCCTGAATTTCCCTGACACAAAATTCACGAATACTTATTGCCATACGCCATTGTCACGGAAATGCAGTAATTGCAGGGATTTGACGATGAGAAAGCGCAGAAGCGTCGCATCGCATCGTCTTGTAAGCGGATATAAATATCCGTGGAGGAAGCGGCCACGCGTCGCCGCGAGTGAATGACTCCGTCGGCAGCTACTCTACTCTACTAGCACGCGGCGACAGGCCGACGGACGACTGTGCGTAGCGCGTGGGTTTGTGTTTACAACCGACCCATTCACAAAACTACAGACCAATATTGTCGCCACCTCACTTCTACTCTTAGACGAATTAAAAGTAACGGCCGCCTTTCTGCTCGAAAAATACCCGGAGACTCGTCAAACGAAATCGCTTCAGCAGCACGAGGACCAATATTTACTTAATAGGCGCAGAAAATCGCTTATCCTTATGAGCCACAACGATGTTATGATGAGCGATAAACTTGCCGCTACAGCCTCCGTTGTGAATCGTAAACATAAGCTGGAAGATTTCCCCGGCGCGGCTCGCCTCACCGATGGGGAACATGAACAGACGGAACGCGCAGGTGATGGAACACTTGCTACAGACGGGGATCGTACGTCAGGCATTGAGATAAAGCGCCGGCCTCGGGGGACGCGACCCAGATGCGAAACAAATTGCCAGTTCTTCGCAAATGTATTTCTGTCACGCATTACTTAAATTGCCCACGAATATTTAAAATGTTCCTTTTCTCATATTTATTACGTCAAGTGTTTCATTTTTAACGTCCTTATTTAAACGTAATTTCCATTTTAGCGGGAGCAGTGCGGATCTCTTGTTCTGAAAACATGATTCGGAGCATTAATTAGAGCGCGTCAGCTCTTAGAAGCATTGTATCGACGTAACTCCGATGAAGTTATAACAACGTATGTTGTAAACAACAAACGTGAACTTTTCCGTGTAGCGGGTGAACTTGGCTCTCAAGCTATCAATAAAGCATTACAACAAATAGGTACCACAGAGCTCAAGAGTGAGTTCATTTGCCCCCCGGTTTTGTTCGCTTTGTCCAAGTCACGGTAATTCCCTAGGGCTTTCTAACCTCCAACTACACTCCACATCTATCTACCTAAGAATACAAGCACTCAGCTACAGTATTGAAATGTTTACCTTTATTTAATAGTTCACTGAAATTTACATGTGTATGTAGCAGGTGAATGAACTGATCTGTACACCATCATCATAAGCCACTGTTTATTTCTTATGTTAATTTTATCTCCAGTTTTGTGATAATTTAAGCCAGCTATAAAATGTAATCCGGTCGTTTCATCCATATTTGTATTATTATTTAGATGATGCCTTTTGCTTAGTCACATTCACATCTCAACCGGTATCAGATTATCGTTTTCTGATGATTCAGAACGCATTATGAATCAGAGCGGTTTTGTTACTCTATTTGGTTTGGTTAAATTCAGCTGACTAGGATTTGTCGATATTCTGAGAGGTGTTGGTAGTTCGTCTAAATTCAAATTCAATGTGCACTGCACGTATACTCATAGGACATGTCGGCATGCATTCAGCGCGCGGCGTGTTATGTCTGCATCAGGAATATTTCCCGCGATCTCTCTGCTACTCGTGTTGCTATTTAGGGCTGAGCGACTGACGATCATCCTCGACACTAAACTTTCATTTGTATCTCAGTTTAAATTTGGCTTAATGAATAATATGCCACTGTTTACGAGCTTCCTTTCATGTCGCTCCATTTGAGCGCCACGAGCAGAGGAAAGTTTTATTACTTGTTACAAAATACTGAATCTCAAATGAAATATATTAATGACTCTCTTATACGATAAATGTATAATTTCGTGAAGTAAATGTTGAGTTATTACTGAAAGTGGTACAATGAAATAGGGGATTTTTTTTGGAATTTATAGCTTAATCTTTTCGGAATGAGATTTGTACCGCTTTCCTGGAAAGGGGAACGTTATGGAGGCTTTGAGAATGTGATTTTATTTTTGTTTCATGCGTCTGTTCGCCCACTGGCTGTTTTATGGATGTAATGGATAAAAGGGAGGCGAGATTAGGTAAGTACTAAAGGAAGTATATAGTATTTTATATGTCGATGAACACTACTCACGGTTACAAACAGATTTCTCTGAAATCATGAATCTATTCAGCTGTCTTTAAGTCTTTATTGACCCCATTGCGCAATTGTGTTCCTTGTAGAGTACAATAATTTAATTTTCAACACATTTGCTCATAAAACAGCTCTATTTGCACTGTATTAAGGTCCATAATCCAGCTCATTAAACACGCGTGCTTTTTTCATTACTATAATTTAACTAGTGTTGTAATTTTTGTCTTTTTTTTAATCGGCAAGATGCAAGGAGTTTCTATATCTATACCATTCATAATATTTTCATGAAAAAGTAAACTGTGTTCGATAACATGATGAATAAATGTTAATTACATGGAAATACTTATATTAATCAACCAACTTACTACAAATTTGTCTTTAAAGTAACAAAATATTAAATATTAAATAATTCAAGGGATTGAGCCTCAGAACAAAGACCTCCTTGCTGAGTAAGCTGTTTGGCAGGTTAGTGTTTTATTTTTGTTTTGTTTTCTATAGCGGCAAGGTGCAAGGAGTTTCTATATCTATAACATTCATAATAATTTAATGAATTAAGAAACTGTGTTCGATAATATGATAAGTAAACGTTAATTAAACGAAAATATTGATTTTAATCAACTAACTAAAAATTTGTCATTAAAGTAACAAAATATTCAATTTTAAAATAAATTGAAAAGTAGTCTGTTTGATAGCTTAGTATTGTCTCCTGCGCGCGCATGTATAATCTGTGTCTTCGAAAAAAGTAATACGCGCGCCATTTTAACAGATATTTCTTGTTGTGAAATGTGTTTAACGTAATTAAAAAATAAATGACTTCTACAAATAAGAAAAACAGTGATAAGTGTAGAACGTCGAAAATACTTGAACAAAAACACAAGTCCGGTGTATCGGGTGACCTAGAAATGTGAGGAAAACGTCTACGAAATTTCCTTAGGAAAAAAAGGTAAGCGATTTTGATTCGTTTTTATTCGCAAATGTGTTGAAAAACGTCGTAAGAAGCTTGTGCGCTTTGGTGATTACACCCTCGGCTCCATTACGCCCTCGCCTGCGGCTCGGGCTGCAATTTCTGAGCCTCGGCCGTAATATCCAAAATAACGCACGTGCATCTTAATGTACTATAATTGGGTGTGTATTGTACATTGTACGTAAATAAATAATATGAAACAGCAATTAATATCAATGCAGCATATTTTTCTGTATATGTGATTAATGTGATTATAATCCTGAGTAGAAAATATCTGGCGTATTCCTAATGCATGGAATCACATTGCTGTGAATCTAAGGTTGTAAAAGTAGAGAAAAGTGTTTGACATGCGATGCAATGAGCTGAGCTGGTGACTGAAGTATGTACGTTTTGATATACCCTTCTTACAAAGCAATATGGGTCTCTCCCCGCGTCTCAAGTCGCACATTCGAGGTGTTCGTGCAGACTACGTCGACGACGGGCAACTCGATATCCTTGAAGCAGAGTTATATTACTACAGCGAGTAACTTTAAAGGTAACTCACGTCAAAACGAAAAGGCTGTGTATTAACGTGCCACCAAATTTGAGTAAATTTTTATCAAATATTATCCACCTAAATGGATAAATGTTCACCAAATTTTGTTTACCAAAATGATCACCAAATTAGCTTCTGGCACTTCGCCGGCCGCTGCCACGGCACGCTCGCTCCGCTCGCTTGGCTCGTGCGTTGTGGTCAAGATAACCTCACACAACCCAACCGGTCCCGGATGGTTTTGGTTGTGTTCTAACGAATCTAACCGAACCGGCTAATTTTGACCAGCATAAATTTGGTAACCAATTACCCAAATTTGGTGTACATTCGACCATTTTGTCTGAAGTGTATTGGGGTATAAAAAATATTTTGGAAATCATTAAATTTATAAGTAACAACGTTTAATTTATTCCCAAACAAAAACCTACTAATCGACAAACGTATGAGCCGCTTTTGTTTACCCATTACTGAGTACTGTTACGTACGCAAGTGAAAGCGGTATTGTTTGTTTGTTTACAATGTAGACAAGTGAGATTAGATCGATAGCGACATCGACAGCGGCTCTTTTGAACCTTGCTTTAATCATAACAATCACGTGTTCACGCGTGCCAAAGATAAACGTGATACGAAGGGTTACGTTATTATATTACCTTTTGACCAACTTTCTAATAAGGCCCGGATGGGAAAACTTTGCACAACTATTTTCATATTGACTTTCACGACCAAAGTCTGCAAAGATGGTATGTGTGCAGTTTGTGAAAAGGTGTGCGGAGGCATTCCGAAGAAAGCTTTTAAACGGCTCACAGCGAGAATACATATTCTTTTATCGTGAGTGACCTAAAAAAGACGATATGAGAAACTCGTGTTTTAAAAAACATGGAAAGCTTTGAAAACAAGCGTGTTTAACAAGAGTGTATAACGGTTTTCCTGTTTTTTCATGTATTCAAATGTTTGAATGTAAAGCTCCGAAACTAAAGTGTATTGTAACGACAGATTCAGTGCAAGAATTAGAATTCCGGAGACATTGAACCAGAATATTGACCATCCATTTGGATTGGTAGGTACTGTTCCTCAAAATTCAGTTTGAAACAAGCGCTTTGAAACATCTTTTATAATGCGCACGGCTAAAGAGTGGAATTCTGTGCCTGCGTCTGTGTTCCCGAGTTCATATAACCCGAATCTATTCAAGTCGCGAGTGAATAGGCTTCTTCTGGGTAAGCTCGCTCCTTCGTAGACCTCATGTCTGTCTTCAAGACAAGAACGAGGTCAAGAGCAAGCCCATTTTCAATAAAATAAAAGTTACTCAACCTAAATATTATAGACTCAAAGTAGGTATCACGATCATTCATGACATAATTTACTTTCAAGTGAAATCTTCTCATTTGTAGCACTGATATTTTAGAAAATCTTGTTAAGACGCTTCTTACACCAAAATTAGCAGCTACAAGCTCGTCAATGCAAATGTCGATCTCATGTACACGTCAATACCGTTCGTATTAGAGTGCTCTGCAACGCGGCTGTTACGATGGTCGTTGGTCGTACAGACTAACTGGTCGTGCAGAATGAGAAAAAATTGGATTTACGTATCAAGACATTGACTGATTTTAAAATGATACGTACAGGTCAACATCGAAGTTATAACAAATAATTTCCTGCAAAAAATTTGTAAATCCATCTATCCGTTTAGGAGAAATATCGAGTTTAGTGTGATTTTGGAAGAAAAAAGCTCTTTGCTTTATTATTTTTTTCTAAGGTATTTTAAATTGTGTCTAAAAGATATACGTACAAATTATAGCTTAAACATGGATAATCAATATATATTTTTTTCATATTTATTTCTTGAATAACGACCTACTTATATCGTCTCAAAACACGCCTAAATTTGCAAAACACAGAGAGAATCGCCTTAAACGAAAACTTCAAAGTGGATTTAGCTTGTAACGTGGTATGTTGGGTCAAAGGACACGTCCACGCGTGGCAGAAAGGAGCGAATATTAGGAGATAGGAGGAGGGGTGCGGGGGTAAGAAGGGAAGGGGAACGCGTACTGTGAATAATTCAGCACGCGCGGTTCAAGGGCGCGAATCAATGTTATGCCAAAGAGAGCTTTCCCAACACTGTTAGATATTCATAGATTTGGCGTCCCGTTTTGTAATACTAAGTATTTATTTAGTGTATGTGAAACATTAATATTTTGTTTAAGGCGATTTTATTACAAATAAATTTTGCCACGACCACACTTATACGCAAACCTGTTGCATTTGCCCCTCGCCATAGAAATTAAAGCCAATGATATCAAACTAGAATTGGCAGCTAAAGTTAGGTTATCTGTTGTACCTTGCACACAGAAACAGGAGGCAAACGTGACCTCAAGTTGCCTTAAGTCTAAAATTGGGATAGGCCTGTAAATTCTCCAAGATAGTAGGTAATTCTTTGAAAGATTATGTTTGTTTATACAGGTTGTTAATTTAACTGCGTTCCATAGCTTAGGGGGTGTTTCAGTAACGATAAAGGAACACAAAAAAAATCCTACTTAATTTTTTTAATCATCATTTTTTTTTTATTATTTATTAGGTATAAAATTTTGACGGTCCTAAGCCCGTTAAATTATGGAGGGAAATTGGAGTCACACACAAAAAAATAAAGATTTCTTGATACTCGCGCGCTGGCTCGGTGATAGCGCGGTGCCCCGTCCGATAGTTTAGTTTCAGTACAGTTTTATTTTTTTAAAGTAGGATTTTTTAAAATATTTTTTTTGTGTTCCTTTATCGTTACTGAAACACCCCCTAAGCTATGGCAATTAAATTCACACCCTGTATTATAAACCCTTATTTTAAAACTTTTTAGCAGCTCAGAATATAGAATAACCTTCGGACGGATATGACCCCAGTAATTCTTTGACCTGTATCATGTAACTTGCGCCGCTTTTAAAAAGCTTTATAACACTAACACCAGCCAGTGGGTAATTTAATACGGGACGGCGAAGTGCGGTGCAGTATAACATTTTTATGAAGCCGTAAAATTGACTGAAGGGTGGAGATATTTGAGCAGGTATTCTTTTTTAACTTAACATTATGAGTAATACATTGGTAGAAGATTGTTTTGCATGTGCCGACGTGACGTGACCTTTGGTTGAGTAATATAATGCCGTCGTGAAAGTCAGTACGACTCGGGTTGACACAGTGGGAGCCCACAGCGAGACACAGGGTGTAGTAGCGAGCGACGGGTCGCATGACGCGGAGGCACTTGTTTTACAAATCATGCAAATGGGCCGACAAGTATTCACTGACTGCGTAAATTTTGACGACAGCGCGAATGAATATTTAGCAGACCACAAATAAACAGAATGTAACGAGTTTAAAATGCTCAAATCTGTTTTGAACTCCGCGAGGAATGTGGGAATCAAAATAAACAAAACAACCGCATCTTAACATTTTCACGATCATTTGGAAAACACTGTGATTCAAAGTAAAGTGGCGGGAGAGAGCGTCGCGAGCAGAAGTTAATTAAAATGATTGATGGGATGATTCATTCATTTGTCTGCTTCCGGTAATGGGATTCCTGGTAATAGAGCGGCTAATTTCAGCTACTAATGTCGGAATGTTGTACGTAAATACTGTCTTATCCGTTTCTGTTATTGCTTTGTTTGTGTAAATATTGGGTTCTGTGGTGTGAGTAAGCATTCGTTTGCAGAAGCCCTACAGTCGCTGTGCGTGACGCGTCACCTGACGTATTAGCTAGGTTTACTAGAAAAAAAAAGTAATGTACACGAGTTATTAGCCAAGCTTGTATAATGTTACACAAGACAAACATCAGACTACAAAAATAAACCTCTCGCCCGCTGCAGGCTATCTCGCACCGTCACACGGAACAGACACCAACACCGCTCCTTCTTATCTGAACAAAGCTCATTTAGATAAAAAGAAAAATTCAGGAGCGTGAAATTACTTTTCTTTTTTTGTGAATTACAAAACAAACTTACGATTTTGTTTGGAAACAAGATCTTTGATTTAGTAGAACATACTACATCGAGAACATTAATTTCCTTCAATTCATTCTCTGAAATAGGTCAAAGATCACATTACAAAGGAACCAGTTTCAGGTCGGCAATAGTTTCCTGTACGCTTAATTGCTTCTCCATCGTTGCAGTTTGCAGCTGCGGGATTGATGCCCGCAAATGGCTTTTTAATCTTTCGATCTCGATCGGGATTCACCTCATCGCATCTGTAGGGGTTTATATTTCTCCTTAAAATAAACGAAATGGTTTTTGAGCGATCAGCTCAAGTTGCGTGACGTGACCCAGATCACCTGACCTGATGAAACGCGTCGCTTAGCGTCAAGCGCTATGCTTCAGCGTGCATTTACCTTCAGGTGTGTTGGCTGCGCTCCAAGCGTCTGAGCTGTATTTGATATACATATGCCGGTGAAGTGAGATATAGAGTACGTAGTGATGCTTAGTGAGTGTCGCGCGGTGTCTGCTACTGTAGCGAGTGCCGGATGCGGCAGATTGCCGACCGGTGGCTTCCTCCGGGACCGGCGCCCGTCGCCTCCCGCTACCGATTGATACCTCGTTAGCTCTACATAACTACATGCATGCATTCCATGCAAATTTTATAAAATCCCTTCTAGTTTTCAAATTGGAAATCTAGAACTGCCTGAATTTGTAAGCTATGTAGCGGCAAATAAACAATGGTGGCTTTGTTAAAAGTACCTTGCGTTTAAAGTTGGGAGTGCTTGCGATGGCGGTCTATTGAAAAAAACTAAGCCCCGGCTAAATAATAAAAATACACACGCGGAGTAGGGTACTCACTGTTTGTAACACACACCACGAGGCAAGGAGAAGTTCCCAGCTGGCACAGTATATAGGGGCCACGATCCGCACTCGGCGGACAGATAAATATTTGCACGCTGCCTAAACCAACTTTGCGAAACGTAAGCAACTTACAACCCGTAAAACCAAGGACTTATAACGGCACAAACAGTGTAGCAAACTACCACACTCAGTGAGCGAGATTTTGTCGGGATGGATGGGCCACTCGGCGGACAAAGGCGACCGCATCCATTACAAAGTTACGCTGCACTAGTTAGTTGAGAGGGGTCAACCCCCGAGATACAAGCCGGCACTCCACAGGGCTCGGTGGACAACACTGGGCCATATAAAGTTCCGCTAGCTCGATACTCACCGATATAACAATATTTCACTAAAAGCATTGTTGTGAGAAACGGCGCAAACAGTTTCGATAAAAAGCTGTGAAGACATTTGCCGATATCGAAGCCGAAGCGGAAGTGCGGATATCTCGGTGCAGTTTCCTCACAATATTCTCTCGGAGGTTATTTTTCTCGTGGTTTGAGAGCTGAATTCGCGGGTTGATAGTGGGGACGTGCGGAATGGATGTGCAGGATGAACGTATTTCGGCAGCGCATTGCAGAATGCATTTTTCAGAGGTAAGCCGGTGGAAGGAGACTCGGAGCGGAGGGCTTATCTACCTGCCGCATGTCTGAGAGGTCTTACCGACTCCACCTCCACTGCCCGAAGTGACTTAAAGCTTGTTGACATTTTAATATAAATACAAAAATGAGAAGGTAAAGAAACATGCATATAAACAAGAAATGTAACTGAGATAATAAATCTACAAAATGTTGATTTGATCGCTTTTCTCTACCCACGGAAATGATCTCCTTCTGACAAAATACCGCCTGGCAGCTACAGCAAAAAGCTCAGCAGTAAGATAATTCACGAGCAATTTGATAAGTCTTTCGGGATTAGGGGGATCTCTGCTCATTATATAATGCTTTTCCCTGTTACATCGTAACGAGGTTGTTACGCGCGGCGGGGTGATTCTCGATGACAAGGATTGTGGGGATATTCTGAGACAAATGATGTTGTTTACATTTGTATAATATGCCTTATATTTTCAAGAGTTTTGCGTGCAGTGCCGGTAAATAATTTGCAGAGAAATGGAGTCGTGAATGGTGTTTAAGGGCTCTCAAACCATAGATATCGTCTGTCTGTTTTGTCAAATGACGGCTAGATTTACACGGAGTTAGTAAATTGGGATCAGTAGAAAGCTAGAAATACATTACTTGCTTATTATGTTGTTCATATGTAAGCACTTGACAGCCTCCGTGGTCTAGTGGTTAGAGGGCTCGGCTCTCGATCCGGAGGTTCTGGGTTCGATTCCCGGTGGGGACACTGTCACACAAAAATCCCTTTGTGCGACCTCCCCAGTTTGGTTAGGACATTGCAGGATGAATCACCTGATTGTCTGAAAAGTTAGATGATTCCGTGCTTCGGAAGGCACGTTAAGCCGTTGGTCCCGACTACTATCTAAGGATGTAGTCGTTAAATGAGCCATGTCAGAGGCCTTTGGCGACTCAACAACTCTGACACCAGGGTTTGTGAGGTCGGTCATCGACCTTGCTACCCACACGATATGATGATGACTTGAATGTGGTAAACAATGTATGTCTACTGACCCGTTTTAACTTACCAATGTAAATTCAGCCACTTCCTTGCTGCCAAGCTTGATGACTGCAGCAATCACGCCCAGAATAATCAAAATTCAACGTTTGTGTTCGTATTTGGTCTGTTACGAAGATAAGACCAAAAAATAGTGGGTGGGCGTTAGTTAATATTGGGTGCCTTTAAATCCACTCACCAGCTGAATTTCAGGAGAAAAATCAACATACCTGGCGGCGCAATCGCACACGAAAAATTGCTTTTTAGTTTGGTTTTTATAATGCACTATCAACTTCACAGATCAGCAGCTTGAAAACTAAAACACGTAAAAAAAACCCCGGCTTGCATCGAATTTTCCTTCCCTTTCTAGTGCTGTTTTGTTGACTAGAAAGTGTCAGAAAGCTGTTTATAAAATACTAGCTGTTTCCCGCGCCTTCGCTCGCGTGGATTTCGTATTTTGGTTGTTACCGGTTTTCCGAAGCAATGAGATATTTTAGTCCAGGGAAATTATTATTTATCCCATCGTTTCGGGGTAATTTTAAACTAAGGAAAAACAGGACTAACCCTGCGCAAATCAATGAGTATAATTCAAGATCCAGCTGAATTTTATATAACATACAGACGTTACTCATAAATTACTCAGAACAGAGGAACTTAGCAGCAGTATCCTAACAAATGTAAAGAGAGAGATGAAAGAAACCTTTAAGTAATCTTTCAAAACAGAGCCAATTCGCAGAAGTAATTGAGAAAAACGTAAACCCTCTCCCTCTCTCTCCCCCCTTCCTCTCCCCCTCCTCCTGTCTCTCCCCCTCCTCCCTCTCCCTCACCCCCTCCCCCCTCCCTCTCTCCCTCCCTTTCCCCCTTCCCCTCCTTCTCCCTCTACTTTACCTGTACCTGTACCTCTACATCTCTAAGTCTCTACCTCTCTAACTCTCTACCTCTCTACCTCGCTTCCTTTCTACCTCTCTTCCTCTCTACCTCTCTACCTCTCTACCTCTCTACCTCTCTACCTCTCTACCTCTCTACCTCTCTACCTCTCTACCTCTCTACCTCTCTACCTCTCTAACTCTCTACCTCTATACCTGTCTACCTCTCTTCCTCTCTACCTCTCCCTATCCCTGCCCCTATCCCTACCCCTAACGCCAATTTAACCGGTATCCCTAACATAGAAACGAAACCCATATTTATTTTTAGTTATTTCAAACCTATCGCACCCCAACCCCAACCCCAGGGGATGATGGTATTTCACGTCCACCACGTTGGATTTCAAAGTTGTTGTAGCTTTCGTAATCAACGACCCGATAAACCATACAAACGACACCCATATTGATTTTTAGACATTTCAAACCTATCGCATCGCACCCCAACTCCATCCCCAGGGGGATGATGGTATTTCACGTCCACCACGTTGGATTTCAAAATTGTTGTAGTTTTCGTAACCAGCGACCCGATAAACCATACAAACGACACCCATATTCACATTTCAACACTATCGCACCCCAACCCCATTCCAAGGAAATGATGGTATTTAACGTCCACCACGTTGAATTTCAAAATTGTTGTAGTTTTCGTAATCAGCGACCCGATAAACCATACAAACAATACCCATATTGGTTTTTAGACTTGTTCACCCCATTTCCCTTTTTTAGGGGTTGAATTTGGGGTGGAATTTCAATAACAGTGACGAACGTTGCATAGAATTACATCATTAATGCCTAAATAATAAATTATTTTAAAATAAAGAATTTTCAACTTCATCCCCCTTTTCACCCTTAAGGGTGTCTAATTTTCAAAAACCCTAAGACACGTAAATATTAATTTTTAGTCGTCAGCCTAAATACAAATTTTGAAGATCCTAACTTCAAAACTGACGGACTTTCATACAAACTTTCATCCCCTATTTTACCCCCTTAGGGTTGGAATTTTGTAAAACCCTTTCTTAGTGCACCCCTAGGCCTAATAAGGAACCTACATGCAAAATTTGGAATCTTTAGACCCAGCGGTTCGGGCTGTGCGTTGATATGTCAGTCAGTCAGTCAGTCAGATTGACACTCCTATTTTAACAAATCGAAATCCGTTAGATCTAAAAGCATTTAGCTAGGGCTACTGTATTCTTACAAAATAAAAACTGGCCAAGTGCGAGTCGGATTCGCGCACTGAGGGTTCCGTACCACCACATAAACATAATTGTATTAGTTGAAATTTCAGTAAGTTAATGTGCTAGATTTTTTGAGTCCGACACGCGCTTGACCAAATTTTATTATTTGTTGTTATTTTAAAGCTTATGCACTATAAACATACCAATATTCAAGTTTATAAGTGTCCCCGTTTTTAAATAGAACTAAAACAAAAATCGCCTCCGCGACCATCCAACTTGACCCCTCTCTTATATGAATGTTCTTGAAACGGGAGCTCACCACAATTGGTTCCCATTAGTTGTGAGAAAAGTTGTAATATTTAATGATTTCAGACTTTTCCCATTATTTGTACTGTGAGACCTAGCTTCTTGCCAAATTTCATAATTTTAGGTCAACAGGAAGTACCCTGTAGGTTTTTCATTTTTGAATAAATGTATGGAGATGAGGACATAAAATGCCATATCTTTTGATTGCGTCGTTGTAAAAAATTGAAATTTTCAGATCTTGCGTGGTTTATGGATCCTAATATATGGTATTAATTTCAACCTGATACCTTTACCCGCTCGTGAGATAAAGGGTCTTGACAGACAGACAGACAGACAGACAGACAGACAGACAGACAGACAGACAGACAGACAGACGGACAACAAAGTGATCCTATAAGGGTTCCGTTTTTTCTTTTGAGGTACGGAACCCTAAAAACGGTAAGGAAAAAGCCCTATTTCCATATTAAATGGCTAGATTTTGATTACAAAAAGTCACTTTAATATTGGTAATCATAATAACGATAAACAATTTTCTACAACAATAAAAGTGTTGTTATCAGTAAGGATTGAAAATTATGTGGGCGTGAGGTGGGCAATCAGGAATGTGTCGTATGGTAATAAGCCGAATGGAGGCAATTAACCCGCAGAGTGCCGCTTTCGAGCACTGGCAGTATTAGCGGACTGGATTTTAAACAAGTGACCACCGTATGCCTATGAGACAAGGTTCATTTTAGATTCTTCAGTCAAAGTTTACTGTTGTATGCTGTTGTATACAGTAGTTCTGGCCAGACCGCTGCGAGCCCGCGACCCGCCATCACGCGTGTGACAAACAAATTACGATCCAATCTCACAATTTTAGCGCCTAATGGTGTTCCCAACATGTTGTCGAAACCTCATATTTCGTCATCGAGATATCGATCGAACACTGCTAGACATTGAAACATTCAATGCAGATATTAAAAGCAATTACTGTACTCGTATTGTAAACTCATTCTACGAAATTCTACAAAATTAATTAAAATTATCTGGAACCACGAACATTGAATAATTCAACGAACCAGCAATAATATTTGCTCGTCAGCATCCGATTTGTGAAATTGCGATTGAATTTTGGCTCCGAGGCGGTTACCGCAATGCGATAGACTATGGACTAGTGAAGCCGCGCGGCCGATGTGCGCTGTCAATACGAATGTTTCATTACGCGAGGCCAAGGGGGTTGAAGAAGAAGGGGAGGGGTTAATGCCACTACATTTGGCAGCGACGGCATCGCAGCTGCCAGAGAGGTGCCTCGCTGCATCCAAACACCGTCATGGGAACCAGGGCAGCCGTATGTTGCTTCCAGCATTACGTCGATACAATGAACGTATGTACAGGGTAATTTTCGGACCCCTGGCCAAATTTTAGTATGATGCTCAGAACATGTATCTGAACTACTTTCCCAAAGGAATATGGGTCGAAAAACAAGAAAAATTTTTGGTTCTCCCCTACATAACCTGTAGGATTGCTATGGGGTGGCCAACATTGTTTCTCGTTTTTTGAACCATGTTTGTTCAAACTCGTGTTATGAGTGACATACAAAAATTTGTCTAAGGGTCCAAAAATAACCCTAACAAAATCCGCAATCAGCTGGTGCAGTTTCTACGAGTATGGGAAGTCAATTTTTTTTTTCGTATTTCGACTTATGTTCCTTAGGGAAAGTTGTTCAGTTTCATGTTCTCAATGCACAGTTTCAAGGATCACAGTGTTTACACTAACACCCGGTATATATGTAAAGAAGATCATAAAGGTTCCCTACTTTGTGTTTTAGGGATTAGAAGACAAGGAAACCTTTTTAGATTTTTTGCAATCAACAAAATGACGAGACAAAAACCAACCAACCGAACAAGCTTTATCATGTCGAATGAATAATTAAACAAATCCCTGAACAAGATATGCGAGAACTGAATCCGAATTCAAATTTAATAAAACATAATTCCTCACTTTATTTAAGTTGGGGACGCCGCGGTGCACGCAGACGGGTGATCGGATCACATGAATGGAACCATTTCACCCATAATTAAAAAAACTTGTCACACAGATATACACGTAAGTAGATGTAGAAATAGCGTTTGAGATATTTTTCTCATACAGTGTAACTAATTCTGAAATTAATAAAAGGAGATATATCTCTCTTCTCCGATATATCAGGATATAGCCTCCTCGCTACGGATAAATGGAGCGAGTCTATTTTTATTACCGTTGAAATTGGGTAGTTCAATGAATTACATTTGAGAGGGAGTCAGCGAAGAACACATGGGATAGAAGGAAAAGACAAAACGAATTCATTCATTGTAAGGGTGCAAACAGCTATTTATGTACTTTCATAGGTGATTTTTGGAAATATTTTAACTGTATTTTTAAATTTTGTAAGTGTCACAGTGGTTTTTTCTAACTAATGTTAGGTCTAACTAATACTAGGTCGTGAGACGTAAAAAAAAGCAATCTCCCATACATATATGGTCAGCTGACTGATTTTACTATGAAAGGGTAAAGTTTTTTTTCGTCCGATGACCTATGTTCCTAGGCGATAATTGTTCAGTTTCGCTGTCTGAACTCAATCTCAAAATTTGTCTAATGTTTTCAATTTCACCCTGTATTTGTAGGTAGGGCTTTTCTTGGCTTTTGGAATTCTAAAAACAAAAAAAAGCTAGTTACTAAATAAAATTTGCGGAAGGTGCAACGCCACGTTCCGTAGCGGATTGTTCTTTGGGTTCTTAGGGTTTTGTTTTGTTTTTTGTTAAATTAGTTTATTCACTAACTGATGCATAAGTATTTACAATATTACAGACAAGTATTTTTAGCTCACAATATTACAGACAAGTATTTTTAGCTCATGGTAGTAGTGTGTAACATTAGTGATTACCGCCGAGGCGCCATTGAGACCCAAGCCGTAGGCGAGGGCCTTAAGAGAGCCGAGGACGGTAATCATCAATACACACGTGTATCATACGACGTTTTTCAACACACTTGTGAATAAAATAACAACAAAATTTAAATCAATAAAAAAAAACTATAACTCACTAGTGAGTTAAAGCAATGACAAAGTCACAGTTTGATAATGTGTGTTATTCTGTGCCTAATTGCGGTGACCATAGAACCACTTTATGAGCAAGTGTGTTGAAAAAATATATTGCTCGCTTTTGAAATTTTTTGCTGAAACGGTGAACCGTTCACGTGAAGCAGAAATTAATATTCTGTATCGGTACAAATTGGTATTCTGTAACTGTTCGAGTTGGAAAATGAGGGTGAAATTAGATCGCAGTCACCAGGAGCCAAGAGCTGAGCAGGAGTAAAATAAATTGTGAAGAGGCGTGCCGCGGAACACAATCAACATGCATGACGAGGCGGGAAGTCGTTACTGTCGAGTTAGAAATAGGAGTTACTTTACCTACTTATCCTTTTGTCAGAGTTTTCAAGGCGGAAAATAGCCTCTGATATAGCTATTACCACCATCGATATCTATGATATAGCCGAGACCAGTGGCTTAATCTGCCTTTCGAGAATGAAAACGCTCTTGTCTGGTCTTGTGGTTTCTGACCGACGCCAAAGTTGCGTCACTTTGTCATTGTTAAAAAAATCACCTAACACTTGACCACGAGCGCTTCGAGCATGTTTTGAGTAGTGTCATTGGCCTCGTCCGGCAGTGGTGGTCTGGAGGCACATTTGTTAGTGGCCGTAGAGGCCAATTCGGGATCAACAGGATGTTCCACATGATCTACAGTAAAATTTTAGATAGATAGATAGCACATTTATTTTCCAACACAGTACAAAAAAGACACAAAACAGAAATAAGCCAGATGAACATAATATTAGTGAGTTACCATCTGAATGTACTGTGCCAGAGAAAAGGTCCAGACTCAGCATGATGTCGTAGCGGGGGGCTACGACGCTGATGATTCTGCCCGCACCTCAGGCAGGAAACAAGAGGGCCGCCATAAATTTAAATATGATGATAAATAGGAACATAAGTAGTAAAGAAAATAAAAATAGCCAAGCTTTCAATGATGTGAGAATATATGAAAAAAAAGTATGAAATAAAGTTAATATGTGTAATTGTGTATATATATATATATATAAATACAAAATATATATCTAAAAATAATAATATAAGTATACATAAATATCTATAAACATAAATTATCTAAACCCTTACTTACGTACGGTCAACCACGTCGGTGGAAACTTTATAAATTCTATTACCATGCTATAAGTGTTTCCACAGATGTTCTGTTGACTGTACATATCATATTCATTCTAATAAAAACGACTGATTTTCTCAAAATAGCAGAGTAAAATATTATGTTGTGTATTACGTGTAGTAAGTAATTAATTTATTTGCAGTTCAACTAAAGTATATAGTTTTAGATTTCCACTCCACTATTAACACCTTGTAGCAGAAAGAGTTTAAACTTTTGTTTAAAATATTTCACTGAAGTAGTGACAGATGGTATAGTGTCACTATGATCTCTTTTATCAGCGAGACCGGCGAACCAGGCCCTGTCGTGGATCTTGCGACCAGTCATGACTCTCTTTCGCCATTCTTTCTGGTCGTCAGCAAGCTCTTCCCAATCCGGGGTTTGTATGTTGAATGCGATCATGTTTCGCTTGGCACAATCCTTAAAACGCAGCATTGATCTGAGTATTCTATTGTGATCAAAAGTCGGTACCTGTACACGAGTTCGGCTAACATATATCCATTAAACTGAAACTTTGTAATTGTTTGACATATTTTTTCCTATTTTAATATGTTTATGTTCTTTAGGAAAATTTGTTCAGTTTGATGACCAGATTAACACCCTGCGATCTTGAATTTTTCTTTGAAAAAAGTGTATACAGATTATACCAGAAATAGTATAAAATAACAACCCTGAAAATGTTTAATGTGCCTATAAAAGATAACAGCTTTCCTCATGGAACATAGGTCGAAATAGGAAAAAAATAATTACTGTAATATAAAATGCGCTATCGGCTGATACAATTTCTATGGGATGTTACATATATTTTTCTCATTTAGAAAAAAGCTTTTTAAACTATTCATTGGCAGATTTTGAAGATTCATATCCTTTAGGGTTCATATACCTTTTCTGTTACAACGTGTACAGGGCGCTTCAAATCAACTGCGCTCCTTTGAGTTTAAGTTACCCGAACTATAAAACTGAGCAATTTCTCTAAGAAACAAAGGTCAAAATAAATAGATCTCCATAATCATAAACTTGTTTAATTTTTGAAAGAAGTTGATTAGTAGTAGTAGTAGGCAACTTAAATACTTAACCTCACTCACCTTTGCAGGGTCCAAGGGTTGTAGAAAGGATAAATTTAGCCAAAATCTGGGAAAAATATCCCTCCATCCATAAATTCTAGAGAGATGTTCATTATAGAAAAGTTTCTCATTTGGTCTACACATCTATCAAATCGAAATGTTTCGGTAATTACAACGATATCATATTTCTGAGCCCGTGAGCTACAAATATTTTATTATTATTAACATTATATTCATGTTAATTTTCTCGTATCATTTTCGTAAAACATAGATAATTTATCATCATTTCATCAAGTTTATCATCTTACATAAAAAAATTACTGATATATTTTTGGTTATCAATTATTTTTTGACCCGACGATCATCTCTTTCATGAAATTAAAAATATACAACGTTTTCGAATAGATTAATTATGTAACTAAGTCTAATTTATTAGTTGTTTTGCAAGGTTTGATTTCCACCCACAAAGCTCGGCTGCTTCAAACAGCGTTTTCTCGTTTACTAGGAGAACATTCAGTTTGTTTTGATGTTCAGTTCAGTAATTAGAAACACGAGTAGTTGGTGCGAAACCTCAGGCTTACTACTCAGGCGAAACCTATACAATTCTCTACATGAATATTAATTGTTGTTTTAATGTACACGTTCACGTAATATATTGTTATTACGTACAAAGATATTTGTCGTCGGTTTGAAGTCTCTTGGAGGGGTATTCCTTTCAGGAGCGCTCCTTGGCAGCTTTCTCCCATTAGCTGTACTAATTAAAGCACTGATTGTCTTTGCGCATCTCGTTTTAACACAGAGTTTTGCACGTGTATTTGTTTATTCGATTTTGCATGGTTTAGTTTTTACATATTTTCAAAATCGTATGGTCAGTGACTGTATTCAATCGTATCGACATGTGTTTGTCACCGGAAGATGAAAAGAATCGTAAGTTGATCCACTAGGTAAGGCAAACACAACCTAACCGATCCCGAATGGGATCGCTCGGCTCGTGGTCGCTCCCTCTCGACCACAAGCCGAGCGAGCCAAGCAAGCGTTCTGCGGCAGCAGCCGGCGAGTGCCAGAAACGAATACGATACAGTTTGTTATTTTTCGAAAGTTGATCAACTCATCATAATGTCGTGTCGGTTGCAAGGTCGATGACCGACCTCACAAACCCTCTTGAGCCGCCGAAGGCCTCTGACATGGCAAGTTGATCAAATTACTAGGAAATTGATCAATACGATTCCGTATCATTTTCCAGTGACATATTCTTGGCGACAAGCGACAAGGGTATTTCGGCAGCTGGATAACGTTTTTAGGAGGGCGCTGCTGTCATACAGGGTGTTAGGGACAGCCTTCCGAATACTGAAGGGGCATGATCAGTCAACGACACTGAACAACTTTCAGTGAACAAATTCAAAATCAAAACTGACTTATGTTTGTTGTATATCAAAACATATTTAAAAGAGCGCGTGGGTTTTTCTTGTCGCTTCTTTTTTCCCACTATGGCGCCACATTGCTTGTGAAGCGACGTAGTTTAGCTGACGTCATTAAGAGATTTTAATATCCAACAATGAATAAACTATTTTGACTTTGACTTTTGACTTTGAAAAAAATTTTCAGGAAACGAAAAAAAAAATCCGCGTCTCCATACAAAATTGTAAACTTGGTCGGGCAGTTTGTATGGAGAAGCCGATTTTTTTTCGTTTCCTGAAAGTTCCGTTCACTGAAAGTTGTTCAGTTTCGTTGACTGATCATGCCCCTTCAGTATTTAATTCGGAAGGTTGTCCCTCAAAACCATTTTATCCACCTGCTTATAGCCGTGTTTCACTCTTTGAAAATAGATGGCGCTTTCAAATAGGATCTGGAAAGTATTTAATGATTATAGTTTATTGAGTAACCTGCTTTATATAATTTAATATTTCAACATAGTTTCTACAACGTGTTTATGGAATAAGCGAAACCCTCATACACCCCAACTTTTTAATTAAATAAATCCATTCCCGTTAAAAAAACTCTTTAATAAACTTTTTTTATCTAGATATTGTTATTTTAAAGTTTCATCATTGTTCTAGTTTCATCGTTGTTCTAGTCCGCGCACTCCGCGCACACCACGCTTATTTCCCTCCCTTCCTCACGCTCACGAACCGCGTAGCGCCGCCGCCAGCGCGCGTATCCACAGAAATATTTCGAATAGAAGCGGCGAAAATTTTATTATTTAAAATTTAAAAAAATTACTTATATCAAAAACCCGTGAAATTGATTCTACTCTCGATTCTGAACAAACTATTATCATAGTTTCACTTTTTCCGTTAACATACGTTGTACTCGTATATAGAGAAATTCTAACATTGTAATTTGGTATGTTGTTTTAGCAGAATACTGAGCAAATCATAATAGCTTCTCAAGCAATTTTTAGCGCCATCTAGTTTTATAATTTTCCGGGTTACGATTCAGTCCTCCAGTATGTAGTACTATTATTAATTCTGTGCCTCCAGCACAATTCTTGTGCCTTCAATGCCTTTCCAAAGTGGTTGTGTTATATTTTTTCAAAAAGCCAGAAAGAAAGACTATTTGAGATGGTTGTTAATTTGGCAGATCTAAGAGGTTTTGAAGCGCTCAAACTGTTTAAAAGAAGAAAAGATCAACAATATCCCGATTAGGTAGCTACATCTATTAGAATACATCATATCGCACTTATGAAAGGTTAAATCATGTGAGTTGAGTCAAGTGATACCGCAAGGGAATTGCGCACAGATTTTATTCCTTCGTAATGTCCTCGTTTGCGGCAGACCCCTCCCCCTCCTCTACCCCCTCTTGAGGGCCCCGAGACAAATTCGAGGAAAAAGCTAATACCCACTTAAGCGCTCTTCGTATAAGAATCAACCAATTAAATACTTATTACGTCCTTTCTGTTTCATTCGTGCGGATAAAGGTTTTTGCTGACAAAGTCGAGATACAGGGAACTTGAAGAAAATAAAATTCTAATCGGAAAACAGACAGACTTTGTAACAAATTAATGAGATTCTTGATGTTAAATTTATAAGGCACGCAGTCACTTGTATCGGGGTATAGTACCTAACTACTTAGTGTTATTAGGTTTTAGTGCCAAACGAACTGAATAATAAATAAAAAATACCTACTTTTGTGGTTTGTTTAGTTCCCTTGGGTGCGCGCTGCGGTAATCAGAAGGTCCTTGTAAAGTTCAAAGCGGGCCATTTAATTGTGGCTGGGAAAGTTGTTTGTTGGTTGTTTGTTTGTTTTTATTGCGTTGAAGGGGTATGCGGTGGGGTGAAGGGGCAGCAGTTGCGATTGAGCGGACTGCTCGAATTACTCTCTATCCTGTAAAACGCTCGCGACCGAGCGATGGTTTCTCTTTTTAGTCTATGGCGAGAATATGTCATAATCGGGTGTGGTAACATAGGCCGCGTGTGGTATAAAAAACTGAGTGTTTTTTGCATCGGAAAGCATATTAAACCGTTGTTCCCTTTTTTGTTTCTATTTTAGATACTGAACACTCTGTTGTATCGTGCTTTCGGTGCTTCGAAAGTATCAACCCATCTCTCACCGTGCTTTTAGTTACACAGGAATTTCAAACTAGAGGTTGGGCAGTAGTGTTCTTTTGCAAATCGTACGTCTATTATGTGGTCACAACTCACCACTCATTGCGGTCTATTTGAAGTGTGGAGAATTAGATGATCCCCAAAATACACTTGGCAGTGAAATTTTGGATGGTGATCCTTATTCAGTAGTGAAAGTCATGTCCTGCGTCTTCTTCCACCTACACGCAGCAAGAATTGATTGATTCGAAAAGCAGTTCATGTGGCTGAATTCTGGGCAGAAAAATATTAAGACAAAACATTACATTATTCTATCGACATGTAAAGAAAAAGTGAAAGTTTTTATGGGTTGTACTGATGAAAATGGACTTCAAGCGATGCTAGAGATCAGAGGTCAATTAGCGGCCTACTAGCACCGACTGCCCGGTGGTAAACGATAACGACCTAACCGCGCTGCGTCGCTGCACCACCTCGCGATCTCACCGCCTGTTACACCGAACTCGTTAATATATTCTCAAATTATTATTCTATTAACCAACTTCGGAAATAGCTGAACTGGAAAATTTGTTTGCCGCAGTAATTAATATGCGCGTATTTCGCTGGCGTGATCAAACGCGAAAATGCTATTGGAACTTTGGAATGGGGAATAGCAAATTATTTTCTAAAATTTACGTTTGCCATATATTCCAAATACAGCCCATATACGGCTTAGATTCTAAAATAGATAATTTGTTGAAGATATCTAACAAGAACTTTTTGACCGTCTTAACTGACTGCTAATAGATAAAGGTGCAGATTGCAATCTACCGTCAATCATTGGTAAAACTTGCCCAATAATCAGCAGTAACCCCTATGTAACAAAATCAATTTCAAGGTGTGGTGTGGTCGTGGAGCGCTCGGCTCTCGATCTGGAGGTTCTGGGTTCAATTCCCGGTGGGGACTTTGTCAAACAAAAATCTCTTAGTGCGACCTCCCCAGTTTGGTTAGGACACTTCAGAATAAATCACCTGATTGTCCGAAAAGTAAGATGATTCCGTGCTTCAGGAGGCACGTTAATCCGTTGGCCCCGACTACTATTTACGAATGTAGTTATTTACGAGCCATGTCAGAGACCTTTCGTGGCTCAACAACTCAGAAACCAGGGTTTGTGAGGTCGGTAATAGACCTTGTAACTCACTCGATTTGATGATGATGTAGATGTGGAATGTACTTACTTTCTCCAATTAGAGATATTATAGGTCTGAATTATTATTACTAATTTATTATTTATTTATTCAGCAAGGGTTTACAATGCAGTAATCAAAAGTAAGGCACTAAATCCCTGACGGGGTTGAAATGTGCAGCGTCTGACTGTTTAGTTCGGTCCAGTCACATTCACTGCAGAATATAGCTGACCATCAACCACGCCTGCGCTTGACATGACAATGGAGTGCCAGTTGGCACTTGATGACGTCACAGACAAACGCAGACATCGTCTATCATCATCGGCAACGATTAACGACACCAATATGCCGTGGCAATATGTACACTCATTGTGTATGAGGTCGGCAAGTAGAAGTATAACGATGATACGTTATTAACCGCCACAAAAACGAAATTTAAAATTATACCAAACTTTAGAATTATAGAAACGTTGTATTAAATACTGACAAAGGCAGTCAAGTCAAAGTAAATTCAAAATCGTTTATTCATTGTTGGATATTAAATATTAAAATCTCTTAATGACGTCAGCTAAACTACATCGCTTCACAAACAATGTGGCGTCATAGTGGAAAAAAAAGGAGCGACACTAAAAACCCACGCGCTCTTTTAAATATGTTTTGATATACAACAAACATAAGTCAGTTTTAATTTTGAATTAGCCTGTTACAACCGTAGCCTAATCCCATGGATTATTCTCTTCTAGATAATCTGATATTTTATAATAACCCTTCTTATACAATTTCTGCTTGATAACAGTTTTGAATTTATCTAACGGTAAACTTTTAATATCAGTGGGTACCTTATTATAGAAGCGTATACATTGAAAAGTATATTGAGTTTTACATTTTAAAAATATGCTAGAACATTTAGGCTGTAGCTTAAATAAATATAGTGGTGATTAAATTTTAGCCGTGTAATATGTCACCTGGCGGCTTAAGAAGCTGCTAGGGCCCTAAACTATAACTATGTTCCCAAAAGGAGCAGGTAGGGCTTTTGTGCAAAGTCCGTCTGGGGAAGTACAACCCTCTTGCGTATTTCTGCCGTAAAATAGCAGTGTTTATACTGCTGCGAAGTTATTGGCACATGAGACACACCATCTTAGTTCTCAGGGTGGGCAACGTGCTTTGCTGTCTTATTAGTGTCAAATCTAAGGGCGTAGGTGACCACTGATGGTAATCAGGAGGCCCACCTGCTCCTTTGCTCACTCGTCACATAAAAAATAGAAAATAGCATCCGTTGGTTTAGTGGTTAGACCGCTCAGCTTTCGATTCGGAGGTTCTGGGTTTAATTCTCGGTGCAGGAGACACTGTCAAACAAAATCGCTTGTAAGACTTCCCTTGTTAGTTTAGAATATCGCAATATTCATCATCATAACGTGTGGGTTACAAGGTTGATGACCGACCTCACAGACCCTCCCAAACCCAATATCAATCATTTAATAATCCGAAATTTTTTATGATTTTTAATCGTTAATGAGCCAGTAGTCGATGCGTCGTTAATGAGCTTTTGGCAGCATCGATCTTACTTACCCACACGATGTGATGATAACTATAACTACCAAACCATAGTGACTATACAGATCAATAATGACTGCAAGTGATTCATTAGTGACCTGCGGAATACCGCCCGAGAAATAAAACTGAAATGTAGAGACTATCTTTTCATTTCACATCGCCGAAGGTCAGTCGCGTTTTCTTAGTATTTCTTCTTAGTTGTTATCTTTCCTGAGCACGTCCGTAATGACAATTTCCTTTCATAAAAGTCTAGATAATACTCTAAATTGAGTCGTATTATAGTAGATAAAAGAATGAAATTACTGCAGTACGATAACATAAAAAGAGTTCTGGCGTAGCATTGTGCTACAAGCGCTACGGTCCGAGGTGGCGTAGTAGAATTACTACGAAGCTCTCTATAATAAAAACCATTGGAAAAACCTTTGCTAAAAAAGTAGAATGAAATTAACATTATGTACTAGGTAACTAATTTATATTTTATGACGTGTAATAGTTTGAAGCAAGCTATGCAAGACGATTATGACCCACACTCGAATGGTTTATATTGTCAATAATATGATAATTTGTTGCAACAAATATTTCCTGACGTTCATAGTAAAATCCAATCTCCCCTCTTAATGACCACGCGTTTTAGTACGCGCGTGTGGTGTTGGCAAAGAATATTACCAACCCATCTCTACCCATAGGTGTCGTAAGAGGCGACAAAGGGCTTATGAACTGGAAGATGGGCAGCAGCATCTTTCTGAGTATCGTACCATCTTACAAACTGCGGTCATCAACAACTGCGGTCGCCAGCCGCAGCGCTTAAAAGCGTGGTGACTATTTATGGTAAATCCCCTCCTAATAACCACGCGTTTTTGTTAGAGTTCTGGAGGGTGCTCCTTGAGGGATGTTATGATAATAAAATAATTTTTATTCATTGCAGTGATTAAGAAAAGGATTCGCGGTTTTGTTGCATCCATAAATCGTTACACTAGGACAAATGTTTTCCCCCGGCGCATAATGACACGTTCGCAGAATGTCACGATAGCAAAATGTCACTATTCTATAAAAAGTTGTTCCAGTTACACAACACAGCTTCGAAAAGTATTTCCGAGCCCTCGTCGGGATCCTTCTAATTCCACAAATTCGCAACTATCTTCAAATTTAGAAGAATTTCCAGGAAAGTATCTGCGAAAGGCATTCGCTGAAGAAACTTCGCGAACACTTAGGGAACTTAAAACAGTTGTTTTTAACTTTATAAGAATTTGCTTACCTGTGTTTCGTTTCCCTTTTTAGCAAGAGCTACATGTTGTTTTGTGTTGAATTTTTTTTCGCTGATGGTCTAGAAGTATACATTTATGATGAGCAAGCCTTTGCTAACACCAGGAATTATTTGTATTTATTTAAAACACATGAGACAGACTTGAGAACGGCTTGAGCATGGCTCATGACTGATTTGGCTGATTTTCTTTATGTATTTTTTTTGCGAAAATTTTCAGGACGAGGTTTGTGTTTAGAAATGCAAAAGAAAGCCGGATTTTTTTTAATGTAAAAAATTCGTTATCTTCGCCGCTGATCCAGCCATGGGAACTTCATATAATGTCGTTACTTTTTAATATATTAATCTATTTAACATCCAATTTCCAGCGATAAGACCGCCAACCTAGCTAATCATCTTATCTTTAATTATTGAACACTGTAAAAACAGTTCAAATACTCAGTCACGTGGTTCCAAATTTGTTTCAATTGTGAGTACCAAAAACCAAGGAAATTGGACCTTGGTGCAAAATTATTTTACTGTGGGATGACATCTGCTAGCAGCTCCCAAACAGCAATATCACATCATCGAGCATTATGAAATATTAAAAATAACTCTACCAAATTAATATAATGCAACTTCACTACCTCGTGAAGACTTAATTCTTAAATGCCCTTCTATTACCCTTATTATTCTGTGGTTAAAATTTATTTTAGGGGAATTTTTTTTATTTGTTAGTATATAGGGTGACTTTTAATTAGTTCTTGATAGCAAAAGTTAAGCATGTGTTCATGATGCTGAACAACTTTCTACAAGGAACATATCGAAATACAAAAATCTAGTTTTGACCTCCCTTAGTAAACTACATCAGCTGATAGTGCATTTTGTATGGGAGGTCAAATTTGTTTTTTCTTAATTCGACCTATGTTCCTTGGAAAAAGTTGTTCAGTATCATGAGTACATGCGTATCTTTTGCTATCAAAAAATAATTAAAAGTCACCCTATAGAGTAAAATCATGCTAAATATACGTACTCGTAGGTATAATGATGCACTATTACATAAAAAGAGTTTATAAAGCAGCGTGCGAGTGGGGATAGAGAGGGTGGGGGGACGGGGCTTTGTGCCGTGGACACTGACACACTTTCTTGGCTTTTCAATTTCTCGCCTTTATAGAACACTTCCCGCGCGCATTGAAACACCTATTTCAGGCTTGAAAGCTATTTCCAACCTGCGATCGTGTATTATGTAGGAAAAAAGGAGCAAGACAGAAAATAAGATGGAAATATAAAGCCAGATTACCAGTCTGGCAATATTCGGTATCGGTAAGGGTAACTTAAAGAGAAAGGTAAATCGGTCAATATTGCGTCTTTACAAGTCAGTGTGGGCAACTTTTCTTTTTTTTCCGAGTAAGTAAGATAACATAAAAAACATAGAAAATTATTCCTTGACCAAAGGAGATGTTTCATATCCGGCCATCTCTTTGTACACCTACTAACAAAAAAAAGCCGGTCAAACTGGAGCCCTAAAGGTTGCATACCCATCCATGCACCATATCATATTCTTCAAGCTTTGGCCCTTTGGTTTTAAAAGCTCCGTTTGCACTCTAACGTCTGACCTTTCTTTGTATATAAAATGTACTTTAAACGGTAGTTTTACTTGTGAGAAAAGTTGTATACCATATTTTTTCTATTACGACGTTGCTGTTAGGGCGGCATAGCTTCAACGTGCGGTTGAATACCAATAAATAATAGGCCTATATTCGTACTATCACCGTTAACAAGTCAATGGAACGCCTATACAGGGTGTAAGGGAAACTGTACCGAAAACTGAATGGGTGCGCTTATTCAACGAAACTGAACATATTTCCCAAAGAAACAATTTTGGGAAATGAAAAAAGTTTTTGACTTCTCCATACAAATTGCACACTCTGATCGAATAGTTTGTATGGAGAGGTAATTTTTTTTTTATAACCCAAATATATTTCTTTGGGAAAGTTGTTTAGTTTCGTTGACTGAACACGCCCTTTTAGTTTTCGGTACACCGTCACTTAAACCCTGTATAGACTTATGATATATTTAGAGTTAACTTACAATTGTATAAAGACATGGCCGGGGTCCCATAGTAATATAAAACATCTCCTTTATCAATACTCTTTACTTTGTTTATTGTGTTTACAGTTTTACACCCAAAGGTACGAATAAAATGAAAAGAGGAATAGATTTCTCCACCCACACGCACTGTTCAAATAACCCATACTGTGCGAGTCTGTCCGCCGCTGATCGCATCTACACCCTCCTTACTGGGAATAAAGTTTTTACGACACGGCCCATTCTTCCCAATGTCATTTTCAATTGATGAATGCGCGCGCTTCTTCGAACATTGTCTGATTATTCTCAGAACTGTTCTCCGGAGACATGATTACGACGCGGTTCAATATTTGAGAGACCAGATTGGGAAGTTGTCAGAGGGCGGTTTGTGACTCGGTCGGCTGGCTACTTAGAGTTTACAGCAAATTAATGACAAACTGCTTCTTCTTTAAATACCTAAGTATTATTTTTTTCTTTACTTTTTAATATAATAAATAACATATCATCACGCCTAATTTCCGTCGGGGTAGGCAAAGACCTCAACCTGCTACAATCTTGACATACTGCCCTCGATTCCTTTACTTCTATTTGATGGTTTTTAATACACTAAAACATTTAATACTTTTTAGGGTTCCGCAGTCAAAAAGGAACCCTCAGAGACCCTTAGTACTAGCGAACTAGAAAGCTGAAATTTTGTACGGATATACATTTCATCCACGCCGACAAAGTGGTAGAATAAAAACCGGCCAAGTGAGAGTCGGACTCGCGCCCTAAGGGTTCTGTACCTATCTACCATATGATACACTAAAAGCTTTTGCTCTTTGATTTTAAAAACTCTGCGACCATCCAACTTGACGCCTCTTTTATAGAAACGTTCTTGAAACGGGAGCTCACCTTAATTGGTTGCTATTAGTTGTAAGAAAAATTGAAATATTTAATGATATTAGACTTTTCCCTTT
Organism: Athrips mouffetella; assembly: GCA_947532105.1. Lineage (NCBI taxonomy): Eukaryota > Metazoa > Arthropoda > Insecta > Lepidoptera > Gelechiidae > Athrips > Athrips mouffetella. The sequence continues at coordinate 687,767 of OX383958.1, read as the reverse complement.
ATTTGTACTGTGAGACCTAGCTTCTTGCCAAATTTCATAATTTTAGGTCAACGGGAAGTACCCTGTAGCTTTTGCTTTTTTGCATAAATGTATGGAGATGAGGACAATAAAAGCCATATCTTTTGATTGCGTCGTTGTGAAAAATTGAAATTTTCAGATCTTGCGTGGTTTATGGACCTTAATATTCGTTATCAATTTCAACCTGAGACCTCTTCTCGTTCGTGAGAAAAAGGGTCTTGACAGACAGACAGACAGACGGACAACAAAGTGATCCTATAAGGGTTCCGTTTTTAAATTTTGAGGTACGGAACCCTAAAAATTGTTTTTTTTAGGGTACCTAGTAAAGTAGAGATGAAATTATTTTTTCTTGTTTACCCCAAAGTGTGGGGTATCGTAAGACAGGTCTTTTAAAAATAATGTAAATCTGTTACAATCATTTTTCGATTTAGTGATCCTTTTGAAGTCGGGTGATCCCCCCCTGCCGGCTAAACGGTTGTTATGGGAAATGTGAAAAAATTCTTGAAAGCTCAATTTTTAGGGTTCCGTACCTCAAAAGAAAAAAACGGAACCCTTATAGGATCACTTTGTTGTCCGTCTGTCTGTCTGTCTATCAAGAGCCTTTATCTCACGAACGGGTAAAGGTATCAGGTTGAAATTAATATCATATATTAGGATCCATGAACCACACAAGATCTGAAAATTAATCAATCAAAAGATATGGCATTTTATGTCCTCATCTCCATACATTTATGCAAAAAAGCAAAACCTACAGGAGAATTACATACAATTATGATTATTATGGTGGTACGGAACCCTCGGTGAGCGAGTCCGACTCGCACTTGGCTTTTTTGTTGAAGTCGAGTGTTCCCCCCCCCTGCCGGCTAAATTACGGTTGTTATGGGAAATGTGAAAAAATTCTTGAAAGCTCAATTTTTTGTTGAAGTCGAGTGTTCCCCCCCCCCCCCCCCCTGCCGGCTAAACAGTTGTTATGAGAAATGTGAAAAAAATCACAGGAGTAGCTTATAAGTTAAAATTAAATGAATGAAAACTATCACAGTTAAGTAGGCTTAACAGGTTATTGATCTATAGCCGAAAAATTAAAGATAATAAAAAATAGCAATAGCAATCAGGCGCTAGGACCTCGCTGAGCATTAGGAGGTAAAAAGTTTATGTAAGAAACGTTATAAAATACTACTCTAAATCCGCTCAGTAATAATATAGATACTGCGCGTGGCCCGAAACGCAATTAGCCGGTTTTTTATAACAAATGATTGGGCGGAAAAATCAGGATTATGTTTACATAATAATTATGTGGTGTTTCTTTGGAACTCTTTAGAAATAAATTGTATTCTCACATTTCCTTGCTTATAAAGAGCTTAAAGTGAATAAATTGTTTACTAAAGAATAAGATAAACTCGGTAGATGCGTTGTTCTCTCTCATCTTCGATCGTATTACAACAATCGCTTTAAGGAACGTGAAATTACCAATTTGCATGTAATTATTTATTATTCATGGAAACAGCGCTCCCGCCGGTCAATAATTCTTGTTAAAACTTAGGTATATTCTAAGGAGAGCTGGAAAACGGGCGCCTTCGCGGAGCATTAATTAACAAACAAAGACCAAGATAGCTGCAACCGCACTAGCTTATAGTAACTGCTAAGGTTTTTAACAAGATTAACATGAAAAAGTCATAACAAACTTTGAAAAATATTATCTTTCGAAACATTAAGTTTACGATTTGAAAAAGTTTGAAGTTTTTTACAGTTATTTATTTTTGATGAGGCAATTAGGTTAGAGTAGGACGGTCTTTTTTGCCTCAGATTTCATTGTATATGTTCTTGATTTAAAATTGACTTTATGACTATTGCAACAGTGCCCATGAAGGAGTCATGTTGGTCGCACCGCATAGTCATACGATAATCTCGAGTCATTTTCTGACATAATAAAACCGACGAAGAACGCTGAACTTTGTCAAAAGTTTTAAGTCTACGTAATCATTTCTTTTTTTTATTTCCTTTGGGAAGAAAATGTTTCTACTACCTGTATTCAATCAAAGTTCTCCTGCCTATTACCACTACCTGCAAAGTTGGAAAAGTGGATTAAACTTACCTGCACGAATATAGGTTAGCGTGCTAGCGTGCTGCATAATAGCTACTAGCCCAATCAACCTCACAAACCAGTAGTAGTTCAACGTACCTAGGGTTATCACATGACGATTAGTGATTTTGTTGGCATTGTCTCAACACTAGCAAACTGAGTTTTCAAGCCGCCGAAGCAAAGAGATTTGACGACTGTTGTCTTAGATACTATCCTGGACCAACGGACAAGCGTGCCATCCAAGCTCGTTATGTTACTAGCGGACAGTGGTCACTCATCTGAGTTTTGACCTCGGTCATGGACGAGTTAGCGTTGCTCTCTTTCACACTATACTGTTAGTTAGTTATAGACTTTCAGATACAAATTGACTCTAATATCTAAAGTACAAATCGATTTATGCACCCACAAATTTGTGTAATACCCGAAGTCGGGATTTTTGTCGAAATTTCAAAATATTAGTCAAGCAACCCTAATCGTACGGTTATTTTGCTGATACAATTTGTATTCTAGATTCCTATCTCTAATTTCCATCCTACAAAGCACTTTGTTTGTATGCTCTTCGTAAGCTAAAACAGCATTAATTACTTACTGAGGATTCTTGTATAATTAACTAAGTCCAATATGAGTGTTCAAAGTCTTGAATCGAGAGATTTGTATGTGTCGTTTGTTTTAGCTTTCATCTAAGAAGCGAAGCTTGCTCCAGTGGAAAGCAGACGGAATATTAAATTCCAAGTGATGCTATCAGCTGACTCAGCTGTGCCTAATGGCGCCAATAATGTCTCGATGGTATGAAATGAACCTAGTAAGTGTTGCGTGGAAAACAATTCTCGGGACAAGGATGTGTTTTATTATAAACAACTAGCGGCCCGCCCCGGTTTTACACGGGAAGCTAGAGTTCATAAAAAGCAGATCCCATCGATAAAAGCACTTTCAGAACTTCCCGATTTTGAAACGTGTTTCTTTTTTGTTCCGATCCGATCTATCGTAAAAGTAAATTATAGAATAACAACAAATTATAAAAACTCATCAAGTGCGACTCGGACTCGCGCGCATTAAATACACTTCTCAGCTGGCGGCTCACATTTGGCCCGGTTTTTGGTCTGTAGGAATTTCATTAACTTTCATCCCCTTGGGGGATTTTTCCAATAACGCTGAAACACATGATTATTTCTTTCTTTTATAAACCTGAATCTTACTTTTAGTAAGATTTTTATTCAAAATTTCATCCCTTATTTCACCCCCTTGGGGGATGACATCTTAAAATTGCTGAATCATATGTTTCTTCACCCTCCCTCATGTCAGAACCATACCTCATGTCAGAACTGTAGGATTTTCATACAAACTTTCATCCCTTATTTCACCCCTTTGGGGGATGATATCGTTTTTTTATTTCTTTATTTCTTATTATTAGCTGAAACCTAAATTTTCAAGTACCTCATGACAAAACAGTAGGATTTATATACAAACTTTCATCCCTCATTTCATCGCGTTAGGGTATGAATTTCTATAAATGCTAACACACATACTTTTTTAATTTTTACGGATAGCTCAAAACCAAATTTATATAATTTTACATTTAAAATTTAAAAACTTATAGATCAACACACGGAAAAAAAGCATCCCCTTTTTCACCTCCTTAAAGGGCTATTTTTAGGAAATGCTTAAACACGACGTGTTTCTTTATTTTTACCAAAAGTTTAAATTTAAATTTGTGTGATTCTAGGAAGAAACATAGGACTTTCATACAATCTTTCATCCCTTATTTCACCCCCTTGGGGGATGACTTTTGGGAAATCCTTCCTTAATGGGCGGTTTTGAAGTACTAGAAACCTGTGTACAAATTGTCTGATCTTTACGGCTCGGCGGTGATGAATCAGTCGTTAAGTCAGGACAAGCTATTTTATATATTCGAAGATGAAGATGAGACACAGAAAAATATATTGTTTTCATTCATCATGTAGTATTCATTCATCTATTAGTGTCTCAAAGAAGATTTTACATAATAATAATATCAAGTTGTTACTCGATAAAGAGAAATGTAATATTGCATTCGTATACTGCACACACCATTCATCTCATATACGTATAATACCATGCGTTGCACTCATACTCAAGTGCCATATCGCTGCTACTGAAAATAAAATGGTCGAGTAGGTGAATGTTCTGTGGTCGCGGGATGAGGCCACCTAGTAAGAGTTTGTGGGTCAGTGTGTCGCGCCCAAAGGAAAGACTGACATGCAAGCCCGAAAGTAAAAACTTCTTTTTCTTATTTTTGTTATACACCCTTACTAGCAACCCGTATATTTTCTGACGTAATTCTGTCAATGAATCTGAAGAATTTATTCCAAGAATCATAGGCCGCAATATGAAAAAAATATTTTCGTCTTCCCATACAAACTGCATCAGCTGGCACCACCTTTGGGATGGAAGATCGAAATTTCTTTTCGTAATTCTACCTATGTTCCTTGGGAAAAGTTGTTCAGTTTCATGGGCAGAACTACCTCTTAAAGTATCCGGGGTGATAAAAAGATGACGCTGTAGTAAACTATATATATATTCTTTATTGCACAATTAATATATAGATATGTACAAAAAACAGGACATTTACAAAGGCGGGCTTATCTCTGCAAGAGATTGACGTCAGGCATCAACCAAAAGCTAGCATAGTCAACCCTGTTGAGAGAGTTTTCAACCATCAAATAACGCCATGGCAATATATTTCATGGCTTAACGACCATCGTCTGAAACAGTTGCAAAACCACGATAATGGTGGCTTTCTACAAGAGCTAAGCGAGATAGCAAGCTACCGGTTTAGGGCTCGAGCTAAAAAAACTCCGACCAATAGAATTGCTCCATTTTCTAGCTTAAAGCTGTGCTGCGCTTATCTAGGAAAATGGAGCAATCCTGTTGGCTTGGATTTTGTAGCTCATAACTTAGCTACCTCGCAGAGTTCTGTGGGAACTCTTATTTCTATGCCATTAGCGGTCACTTTTCCAAGTTCTAACTCGTTATAAGAGCAGTCACCGCTTTGTCTCTACCCTACAAACCTTGATGCCAGCGTCGTGAACCGACTATCAGTTTGCATTGGCGGTTTGGTTTGTATAACGACCACTGTAAAAAACAATAATTGCAACCTGCTAAGTCATGGATTCATGGTTCTCCTCTAACAATAAAGTTGACTCAGTACCTGCATTGTTTTAACATAGTTATAAATTACTAGCTGGTTCCCGCGATTTCGTCTGCGCAGGTTTATAAATTGTAGCCTATGTGTTATTGTGATGTATAAGCTATATTATTGTAAAGTTTCATTAAAATCCATTCAGTAGTTTTTACGTGAAAGAGTAACAAACATAAATCTTATAAACTTTCGCTTTTATAATATTAGTAGGATAAATAAATAAATATAAATAAATTATGATAATTATAAACTGAAAAGAGAAAAAAGAAAGAAAAAAACGGGAAAGAGGCGTGATGTTATGTATGTATGTATAAACTGCTTCAGATAGTGTTCGAGAGGTTAACCAACTCACCACAGAGATATAAAATGTAGAGTATGCAAACAAGAAATAAGAACACTTTTTCTCTTGAAGGCTAGTATCGATCCGCAAACTTTATACAACATTGAAGAAGCGAAAATTCAAATTTCTCGGATCCGGGACAGCATTACAATCAGATCAGCCGCTCCGTGCCAGGCGCTTGGCACGGCGCGCTCGTTACGGTGAATCGCTGGCAAAGCTCGCACTTTGTTGCATCCAAAGCTCCCTCCGTCACCTTCTTACTATTCGATTTCCGAACTATTCATTCATGCAAGAGTTTCTACTTCGCGCTTCACTTCAGTCATAGTGCTGGAAGCTGATTCCTGGTAACACAATGGAAAAGGAAAGTGTTTAAGCTTTAAATCGCTTTAAATAATTCTTTCTCAAAAGTTATTGAGCGTATGGAGAACAATTGCGTATAAGTAAAAAGTAAATTTATTATTATTTTATAAATGCAATATACAGGGTGTAATAGTTAAGTGTGTCCAGGCGATTATTCCGTAACTATTACAGATATAAAAGAAACTTTAAACTGATATCGAAAGTATGTTACTGAGTAAAATGACATCAATGACTTTTAAAGAATAAAAAGAGAAATATCCAAAATTTTGACATTAAACTGTCCCATACATTTAGTATGATATTAGTAGAAAGGTTTCGGTTTCCTTATTTTAATAGGTTATTTTAGCTTAGTACTCATATTAATCTCATCTAAGTACTCATAAAAATCATCATTATTATATTAGGTCTTTACCTATGAAATTGCCGTTTTGTATGGCTAATTTTAGCTAAACTCAATTTTCAGTACTAACATTTTTGCATTTTTCTTAGGAATCATAAATCCAATTTTTTTTTATTTTTTAAGCATTATTGGGAAGACATTAAGCTAACAGAAGCTTAAATTTGATTTTCGAAAAATATTATCTGTAAAAAAATATAACAAATCTAATGATGAAATCGGACGACAATTAAGACGAACAATTTTCGAACCTTAAATTTTATATATCAAAATAAAAATAAAAACTTTATTTTATGCGTAAATTAATAACCTTGAAGTCAACTTTCAAATATAAGACAAATGAAAAAAATTGCATTAGTATTATAGGAATTATGATCTCATTAATCTGTAAGAAAATTTCGGCAATTTCATAGGTAAAGACCTATTATTAGTACCAGACCACTTAGAATAAGGAAACTGAAACATTTACACTGTCTTATACTAAATGTATGGGAGCGTTTAATATCCAAATTTTGGGTATTTCTTGTTTTATTTTTAATAAATTATTGGTGTCATTTTGCTCATTAGGTAACGTACTTTATATCAGTTAAAAGTTTTTTGATATCTGTAATAGATACGGCATAATCGCCTGGACACACTTAACGATTACACTCGGTATACGCTGATACTCGTATGTAGAAAATAACACAAAATTTTGATGAATGGCATCGTGTGCGGCGCCGGCGATATGAATGTGCTCGTACATCACTACTCGCGATACCAAACGTGACTTGCCCTCGTGTGTTTTATTAGACAAACCTATTGATTTATAAAACTTCTCGCTTTATGAATACTCGTAAATATGGAATAGTAGTGCTCCCAAAATGTTGCGCATAAGTGGATTAGGGTAGATAACAAGATTGTTCCGTACAAAGAGCAATATTTTTTCGTTCAGTTTTATGAAGATTAAACCAAGGCATTTTTAAAAACTTTGAAACTGTAGATAACCTTGCCGAATATTATCTCTCTGATAGGGTAATTATGAATTGATTTTTATTATTGACATGATTTATTGATACTGGACTTTTCTGACATTTTATGATAAAACTAACATAGATTAATTGGTACTAACAAATTATATGGATTCTTATCTGAAATAAATTATTTGAATTTTGAATTTGAACTAACAATGAGAAGCAGAGAATTTTATTTAAAATTTTATTTGGAATTGCAAAACATCTAAAAAGGGTAATAAATGCATACGATTCAATACGTAATTCACGAGCCTGTATAAAAGGTTTTATCAAAATAGGGAAGTTCATATCGGGTGAAAGAGGCAGTTTTTTTTCATGAAAATTAAATATCCAAATTATTTAAATTACAACATGAATAACTGCAGCACAGTTTGTTGGAGAAACGCTCAATATGTAGTTAACTATAAGACTACATAGTAACATTCTTTTACAATGTTATATATTTACCTATTTTATAGTCATGCATCGAGTGAGTCGCACAACTATTTACCTGCAATATAAATTTTTCACTTTCCCCCAAATTCATTAACCTAAAATAGCCTCCTTAGTCTAGTGTAGTGGTTCAAGCGCTCGGCTCTCGATCCAGAGATTCTGGGTTCGATTCCATTCCCGATGGGGGCACTTTCATACTAAAATCACATTGTGAGAGTTCCCTAGTTTGGTTAGGGCATTGTAGAATGAATCACCCGATTGTCCAAAAAAATAAGACGGTTCCGTGCCGTGGGTACCGGCTCCTATCCACGGAAGAAGTAGATAAGAGACTTAAGCCGCTTAACAACTCTGATACCACGTGTGCCGTCGGTCATCGAAAAATCTATAAAACAAACAACACAACGTAAATACCGAATACTACGAAGATAGATGCGCTTGTCTGCGTATACATAATAATATGCTACCCTTCTTTGCTCCGTGATAATATGTGAGCTTCAGGAATGAAATGCATATCTTATTACTTTAGCTCTGTGTCGCAACTTTGTTCTCAACTTTTATTTGCTTTTATAAGAGACGGCGGCGTGGAGCTCATCTAGCTCAAACTACTGAGACAGATAAGAAAGAAGGAGAAAATTCTCGTTACCACTTTGCTTTCGCGAGATAATTTCCTTAGAGTAATTAGGTCGACATTCTGATAGTTTGCAGAGCTCTCTGATTTTTTGTTATTTTAGTGTTAAGCGGTGCTGGAGGCGGGCAATGCAAATGTTGTCAAAATATCTTACAGCTCATTGTTTTAATTTTTCTAGTTATATATTAGCTTTTGTTTGGATAATGATGAGTTACTATTTACGCTAAACGAACTAGTTTAATCAAATTTTTAAAGTGTAATTTTTTTTTAATATGTATTTTTCGCTTTCATGTTACAAAATTATTTGAGGCTGGTCGCCCACTGCGTTAGTAATACCCCAGATAAAGGACCTAAAGCCAGGCGCAGCGAGGGTCAAATCTCTTTGAGTAATACAGTCTAAAACTTACAAGCTATGATAGTAAAGAATACACATACAACAAGGTATACTTAATCTACTCATCTTCTGACACTCTGTCTTATAAGGACCTTGATAATCATCCTCATGTGTAGGCTGCAAGGTCGATGACCGACCACGAAAACCCTAGTGTAAAGGACCTTGATAAACACCTTTAGATAATGAGCCTCTCATGTTCTGGTAATGACTTTCACAATAATGTCGGTTGAAGCTGTTTCTTGATCTCGTAAGGAGGGACATGGTTTTCTTCCTCATCATTGCGTAAAAGTCATCAGTTCGTGCTTCCGCAAACATGCTGGAAGCACTACAGTAACGCGGAAGCCCCAACAGTATTCTGAAACCATTATTGTGTTGCACTCTTAAGATATCTAGCGACCATTTGGTTGGTGTAGTTGTTTGTTTGGCTCCGTGGTCTAGTGGTTAGAGGGCTCGGCTCTCGATCCGGAGGTTCTGGGTTCGATTCCCGGTGGGGACACTGTCACACAAAAATCCCTTTGTGCGACCTCCCTAGTTTGGTTAGGACATTGCAGGATGAATCACCTGATTGTCTGAAAAGTTAGATGATTCCGTGCTTCGGAAGGCACGCTAAGCCGTTGGTCCCGACTACTATCTAAGGATGTAGTCGTTAATGAGCCATGTCAGAGGCCTTTGGCGGCTCAAGAACTCTGACACCAGGGTTTGTGAGGTCGGTCATCGACCTTGCTACCCACACGATATGATGATGATGATGATGGAGTAGAAAGTGTTATTCTTGCCTGACCACTGCAGCATGAAAACCTGTAAGCCTGTGTTAATATAAGGTCCTACCTACTGAAATACTACAAAATTTTGGCTAGTTAGTCAGACTACAAGACTGAACAACTCTTCCCAAGAAACTTAGGTTGAAATAAAAAAAACTATCCATAGAGACTGCAAAAGTTTGATATTATTTATTATTATTTATTATTATTTGGGAAAAGTTGTTCAGTTTCATAGTCTGAGTAATAATATGATAAAATTATATTCAATATTTCTTTATGGCCCTATATGTCATCCATCATACTATCTGTAAGACCAGCCCCTAGTTCCTCATGGCAAGACACGTGGCTCGAAGCTCGTTGAATTAATAGTAAGCCGCAATAAAAACTTCTTCTCAACTCTCAACTAGTTAGTCAAATTGAATTTAAATTCGCTCTCGGGAGTCTCTCTCTGCGAAAAAATACTCTTTCCGCGATAGTGGCCGCTTCCGGGACGCTTTCTTTGAATTATTTATCCTCCACGCGGAGTGGAGCTTCTCGTAACTTATACGAAATGCTGTTAATTCAGCAGTTGAAAGGGTTCGGAGTTAATCTAAAGTTTGCAAATAAGATTAAGTAAACATAGAGCAGGAATCTTGTTAAGGAGCTGATATGGTGTATGGTGGTAATATTGAGATGGTGATGGTCACTATCGGTTGGAGGGGTAGTGGGTTGGGGGGTTCAGGGAAGTATGTGGGAGGGGGGGTGAGTGATGGCCGCCACTAGGCGCCCCGTCATCAGCATTGTCTCGTCTCCCCAATATATCATACACTTGTCCGCGTAATGGACTCACATCTCCTCCGCTTACTTTCACATTATGCGTGGAATGTCTTTTGTTACTCTCCAAATAATGTGACTTTTATTTCCTCGTTCCATTTTAGCTATTCTTGTTCTACTTAAACCTATCTTTTATCAGCATAGCATATGACGAGGACTTGCCAGCCATGTTGGATGTGAAATAATGTAGATTGCCGTGTTAAAATAATTCTAATCATCTATTTCTGTAGATGTTATTTTCCATAATATAAAAGATTCGCTTCCACAATACAACGACTTCGTAATACTTATAGTTATTTAATTAACGATTCGATCAAAGAGCTACCACAATCAGACAAAAAGAGTCATCTAAAGTTTATTTGAGATTGCTGATGGCTACCGCAAACTTTTCGCGCGGCTGTATTTGTCCGCAAGTACCGCAACTTGGTTATGACACCGCGCTCGGGGTCACGACATTTCAATATCATTTCAAAGTTTTGCGGTCACACATTGTACATGGAGTGTTCACCACCACATTCATTTTGTAAACTTCCAGGTATTAATTACTATGTGCTTCCAGCAAGAATTTCAAAAATTTTGCAAGTGTGACCACGAAATATTCTAATCCTAATTCCAATTTTGACTTCGGGTTTGGGATAAACTGATCACCTGCAATTTTCAAATGTTCACTTACTGAAATGCAAAATCAAAACGTTTGTCATAAAAATTCGTGCACAATGAAAGCTCCATTTAAACTTTCATTAAATTTTTTGAGCATGCATAGTGCTGTGGTTTTATTTAATTCGAATTATATTGCCTCCTCACTTGCGGACTAGCAACAGAGTTAAACCGAATCATTGACCAATGGAAATGCAAATAAACACTCTTTGCGAATCTAAACAGTTCGGGCCGGACGTTTGATCCCTTCGGTGACCGCAAAGTTACAAATTACTTGTCGATCTCGCTTCAACTTTGTTATTGTAGGAAGCTTCCGATCGACAGTAACCTTGTTGGCGTAAATACAATTTACAGGGAGGGCAAAGTTCGAAATTTCATCACGCTTTTACCTAATGACAAAGAACATAAATTAAATATCTTTTACATCTCTCATATTCGGTAAGTAGGTCCTTATTACCCCCAAATGGGGCTTGTAGGTGACCAATTAGCGCTCTAGGGTAATAATGTAGCTAGAAAAGCCCAGGGCGGTAAGTAATGAAATTTTGAAAGAGTGGTGTTTCTTTTTTTAATTGCTTACCGCCCTAGGGCTTTTCTAGCTACATTATTACCCTAGAGCGCTAATTGGTCACCTACAATTTGGTGGTAATAAGGACCTACTTACCTCACAATCGAAATGTAAAGCAGAGTAGTTAGCTCGGGTGGTGTAAGCATCAATTGCACCCTCGAACTATAGGTGCCCTCGCTGCGCTCGTGCGCCTAAATGTCTCGGGCTGCAATTAATGCCTTACAGCCCTTGGCTACTAATCTACTATTAATCATCTACACTCATATTATAAAGAGGAAAGATTTGATTGTTTGTTTGTTTTTTTGTTTGTTTGCATCGAATAGGCTCCGAAACTACTGGACCTACTGGACGTGGGTTCCGTATGAAACTTCGATAATGTAACCCAAGGTGTCAAAAAAATACCAAATAGCATCCTTATATTGCGTACGCTGCCGAAACTATTAACAACAGAGCAAAGTGATGTAGAATAGGTTTGTAGAAGACATTAATATCTACAAAGAAGTCCGCGATACCATATGTCTAACTGTTACAGTTATGTCACAATAACTACTTTTTCATGTTAAAATATGCAATAGTCACGCCGGTACAAACTATATAGGCCACAGTATTCGTACCTATTAATCCTTATCCAAATAAATGATTTTGTATTCAAGGCTGTATCAGATGCTGTAAATTACTTTTTGAATTATTTAAATCGGACATACCATTCAAAAGTTATCATGAGTGTAATCGTTATCAAAATTGAAATTAAAGAAACAGTGCTCTAAGTGACTGTAATGGTTTTATCTACACAGGGAGAATAGACACGAAAAATTTGGCTTATGTTTCCTGTATGTGTAATTGAGTGTAATCTCACACCTATATCCCTTCCTCACGGGGTAGGCAGGCAGGGCATCAAAGGGTGTACGTATGTGATGATGAGAAATCCAGCTTTTTCTGTTACTTAAGTACCTAAACATTTAATTCAAAATATTATCCAAATTTTCTTTAAAATGTACTCTTTTTAGGGTTCCGTACCCAACGGGTGAAAAACGGGACCCTATTAATATGCCTCCGATGTCCGTCTGTCTGTCAGCGGGCTGTATCTCATGAACCGTAATAGGTAGACGGTTGAAATTTTCACAGATTATCTATTTCTGTTGCCGCTATAACAACAAATACTAAAAACAAAATATAAATAATGGGGGGCTCTCCTGCTAAAAACGTGCTTTTCTAAGCGATTTTTGCTCGAGTTTTGATTTAGCTCTATCGTAAAAAGGGGAACACTTACAAGCGTGAAAATTGGTATATTTATAGTACATAGCTACAGAATAACAACAAATAATAAAAAACTGGTCAAGTGCGTGTCGTTCCGTGTGGTAGCGGCAAAGAATAGTACCGACCAATCTCTACCTGTAGGTGTCGTAAGAGGCGACTAAGGGTTTACAAACCGGAAGATGGGCAGCAGCATCTTTCCGTGTATCGCACCATCTCCATGGTGCCAGCCGTAACGCTACAAGCGTGGTGACTAAGGTACTTCCCCTCCACATTCTTCTAGCAAGAGCTGGAATTCTGGAGGGAGCTCCCTGTCCTGTAGTGGACGTACGAGTATTATGGGATGCTACGATGGTAATGATGAAGTGCGCGTCGGCTCGAGCGAGTTTAACGCACTTTACCATGACTAAGACGGTATGACTGCCCATAACTAGGACGGTATTTTTACCTTAGTTGTACGGAACTCTCGGAGCGAGTCCGACTTGCGCTTGGCCGGTTTTTTTAGTAACCCTCGACACAACAAGAACCTATATCTACCCGTTCGAAGCCGGGGCGGACCGCTATTTCAATAATAATGGCACAAATGTAAAATGAAAGAAATCAAAAGGATTTTTAATGTTGCTATCGCTAACATTTATAATTAATACCACGTTTTTAAAAATTGGTTTATAACTTTCAGGCTCATAATTTTGCATAGAATACTCTTAATTTCTTTATTGAGCACACCTTGAATAAGCTCTTAATTATAAGACCTAATGGATATTAAGACAAATTATTTTCGAGCCGTTTTTAAAATTGTTTGAATTTAGCATAATTAGTGTTATAATGAAATTAGTTCTTTATTAACTTTCGGTATAAAACTTGTGCAAGACATTTTAGTAAATTATAGGCTCTTAAACCTTGTTTCGATTTTCTATGCGATTGAATAAAGCCTTTGATTCATAATATTATAATCACAAATAAAGCACAAAAAAGTGCTTATATGTTATGTGTCGTGCTTGTAGCGTGGTGTATGTGGGAAAACAGGAAGATGAAAATGGCCTCATTTAGGTAGAAATTAAATGATGTACATTTATAAACGCATCATTCGAGAACAGCTAGACCAATATGGCGTTTTTTACAGTGCTCATAAGGTTTTCAGGGTTTTGCTTCTTCTTTGCATATTTTATTTAATTTATTTAGGAAACAAACAGCCTTTGCAATAACAAAACATAGATAACACATTAGGATAATAACAATAAGCCAAAACAGTTTCCACTAAAAGCTACTACATAATTTTGTTGTGAAGGTGAGTATCAATGTAAAAACAAAGCAAACATGAAATAAATTAACTACAATAAGTTTATGCAATATATGGATACTACTCTAATTTAAAGGAAATCTTATGTGAGTAAAGAAATATAAAAGCACTTATTTATTTTTATGACACTGATTTTTGTTCAATATTATAGTCTTGATGGCAGTTACAAACTAACATGTCTTTGAATAAAATACATCAACATCTCTATAAAAGTTGTTATTTTACGCTGCCACAGCACGATCCGAAACGGCGTAGACTCGCTCTATTTGAATTGTATTCTGCATGACATTCAATCAGTATTCTGTAAAGAATCTACATTGAATAAATAATCTGAATCTGAATCAGAACAAGCATTTATTATAAAACGATTCTTAGCATAGTTAGTTAATGCAGTAGGAGTTACAAACAACTGATTATAATGTAGTCTTACTTTAGAACAGTTAAGCTTTATTTTACTTAGTAGATAAGGGTTAAATAAAATTTTTGAGTTTTGATGGCCCAATGTGTTGCCAAAAGGGAATCAAATTTGAAAATTTTGGTCTTTAAATTGGACACTTTTGGAAAACCTGTAATTTTCCATGTGATTTTTACGTATGAAGTAATCAGACAAAACTTTAAGGCTTTCGATATCGCACAGTTAAAACTGCGTGATAATAAAACATCCAGCTATACTCTAGCGTGGTAGTTAGCACATAAACCTGAACAAATCCCAAAAAAATATGTCGAAAAATTAAAAATTGCCTGCAATATAAACCTTGCGCCGTTAATACTGGAATTTTTATGGAACGACCAAAAATTTTTCTCATTTTTAGAGTTCCGAAGTCAACAAGAAACCCTTATAATTTAATCATATCCGTCTGTCTGACTGTTCGCGGCTTACCTCAGAGACACTTAGTAATAGAAAACTATAATTAATGTATTTATTTATTTATGTTAACATGTTTGAAAAGTGCGAAAGTCTAAAACAAACCCAACTGTAATTTAGTACGAAAGTGTTTAAAATAGTAGTTTTTTCAACAATTACATAAAACATTACTTTTTATACAAGGCTTACGTATTCGCACGACCCGTAGAGGAGTGCGAATAATTAAGCCGCGGATAAAAAATGTTTTTTGGTCGATTTATAAACTCTGCTTTCCACTTTGATTGTGAGGAAATAAAACGTAAAAGTAGTTTAGAAATGTAGTATTTGAATTAAAGTTGAATTAGAGTTTTATGGTATGACTGGCTGGAAAGTCAATTTAGAAGAAATTACTTTTTTGACCAAGTGCATAAAATAAAATTTTAGGCTGCCTATACCCAGCATAAACTACAAGTTTTCGAGCATGAGAAGTGAAAAATGTATTGTCATCTATCCATCTAGAAATAAATAATAATCATTCTTATGTTCAAAATCTATGAAAGATCTTTACCGATTTTTGTTTTCCAAGTTTTCCATGCGTAAAGAAACGGATAGGCATATGACAAGTATGGCAACATGATAAGAATCTGATGGTTGTTTTTCTTTGTTCTGAATGTCTACAGAACATTCTACTAGCTGAAAAAAGGTAACAAAACGAAATAAAGGCACAAAGTGAAACGTGGAATGGAAATAGGAAAATGTTGTTGTGATCAGTGACCTGTGGCAGCACCTGATGCGGTCTCGGGCCGCCGACGGGTTAAAAGAAACTTTGCGAAAAACTTCCCAACGAGTATTTCATTCGTTGCCTCCAACAAGCAGTATAAAAAGCCAATAAACTCTCAACGGGACCATTTTTTACTAAAGTAAATTACAGCAAACGATATAGCGTTCAATTGACGTGAAAAAATAAATACGGGTGGTTTGCGGTAACAGTATTTTATTACAATATTTTCTTTCTTACAAGTTAAAAGATTTCTATATTTTCTTTTGCACATAAATACATATTTTTTTTTTTTCTTTTTTTTTTTTTGCGGGTAGACGTCGCCAAGTGAACATCGTTTCGTAATTTACCATAATTTTTAATAAAATAAAATACTTACAGTTTAATTTAACTTATATGCACTAGTTTAAACCTTACGTCACCGCATCTACACTTGCTGCAAGTATTAAATCTCACTTTTACACTTCAAAAACCACCTCATCACCACTTCACAAAATGGACTTGTCATCAATGTTGGCCTCCCACAAAAGTGACATCGCGGGGCTGTTCCAGCGCATGGGAAGCTTTGAGGAACGGCTGGAGAAAGCTACAGGAACCCCTACAACAGCACTGGTGCAAGCAGATCTGCCAGCATTAGCTCAGGAGTTTGCCTCATTTAAGACTGCGGTATGGGAAGTGCTAACTAAACTCGCAGCGCAGACGGAGCTTCTGGCCCTGGGACAGGACCGTCATGAGATGTTCCTGCGAAGGAAGGTCCTCTTATTTCACGGAATTCCTGAAACAAAGGATGAGAAGGTCAGTGAGGTGATTATGTCAGTGTTAACCGACAAAATGAAAATGCCCGACATTACCGTTGCGGATCTGCAATCCTGTCACCGCCTCGGCTCGTCTACTACGAAGTCACGTCCAGTCCTGGTCCGTTTCCGTGACTATGAAGTTCGACGCATAGCGTGGGAGTCGAAAACAGCGCTCAAGGACACGGGAATTGTCGTCTCTGAGTTCTTGACTAAAGCTCGGCACGACGTATTCATGGCTGCTCGTAAACATTTCGGCGTCAGAAACAGCTGGTCATCTGAGGGGAAGATAGTAGTCATCTTGCCGGACAAATCCCGCAAGAAAATAGAGACTGCTTCCGATCTGCAGTCTCTGACTTCGAAGTTTCCAATCCGCGACACCGACAACACCAGCGCGAAAGCGTCCCTGACAGCGGCTCCAGGCACTTCAGCTGCGGCAGCGCCGGTCAACCCTAAGGTCAAGGCTTTACGTGGATTCCCTGCGCCAGCCAATGTCAGGAGGGTGAAGAAATAACTTCTTTCTTAGCATTTCGCCTGCTTTCTCCCATGACTACCTTTCGACCTTTCGTATTTTGCCGTATCATAGTGTAGAACAATTTCTCACTTTATATTATGTAGGTAGAATTCATTAATGTTAATCAAATTAATTTTTATCTAGTTGTAGGTTATGTATCTCAGACAAAATATGTCAGATGTGTGTTTACTTTTTAATTTTTTACTTTTTTTTCCTTATCGCGGTGGTACTATGTGTTATGTTGTCAACTCACTTACTTCTCACCGTATTTTATGAGACGAACGGCCTGAAGCCTTTTGTCGTATTGTCTGAATTAATATTTTGAGTTATATCAATGTTTAATTTTACTTTTATTTCTGCACTTTCTAGGTTAATTATGATGTTACGGTTTTGTATTCGTAATTTTCCTGAAATCTCTTTCACTACACTGCAGCAAGTGTGGATTTGGCTGATGTAGGTAACATTCAGTAATTAGTTTAGTGATATTCATTTATTTTGATATATATATATATATATATATATTAGTATATAGTATATTATAATTATTTTTATTTATGGATAACTTAGCTGACATTAACGATGATTTTTTCTCTTGCTCGTCTTCTTCTGATACTTTCCTCAGTGCTGATAGTGACGGTGAGAGTTCTTTATGCTTATCCGTTCATGAACAGTTGAAGGCTACTTTTTCAAATTTTTCCAATAATTTCAACGTAGTTCACATCAATGCCCAGAGTATTCCCTGCCACTACTCCGATCTTCTGGCGTCCTTTAGCAATTCCTCCGTTGATGCAATCCTTATCTCTGAATCCTTTTTAAAACCTTCTCTTCCCTCTACCCAGTTTCCTCTTCCCGGATACAAGCTTATTCGCAATGATCGCACTGGTAAAGGCGGCGGTGGCGTCGCAATTTACTTGCGTGCTGACATAGTACACATTGTTCTTAGTGTGTCTCCTAGTTTATACTCACGATCTGCTGAACACTTGTTTATAGAGATTACACTTAATCACAAGAAGATGTTGTTGGCAGTGTATTACAGTCCCTCTCTCCAAATCGATTATTTTAATTCATTGGAAAACCTGCTTTCTGACTTCTGTCCCAGCTACGATCATATTCTCCTTCTAGGGGACTTTAATACTTGCCTTGTGAAAAGTGACCACCGCTCTAACAAACTTCAGTCGCTTGTTTCCTCCTTGAATTTGCACATACTTCCTCTTTCTCCCACGCATCATTCCCCTAATTGCACTCCTTCCCTTCTCGACCTCATGATCACTTCCTCCCCAGATAACATCGCCGCACATGGCCAATTTCCTGCTAACTTTTCTTACCATGATCTTATTTATTTATCCTATAAAATCAAACCTCCTCGGCGTAGACCTAAATTCCTGTACCGTCGTAGTTTCAGGGGTATTGATTTGGAGGCTTTGAGGCGCGATGCGTCTAATATCGATTGGACTCCGGTCCTTGTGGCTGACCACGTTGACGTGAAAGTCCAGGAATTGCAGGCAATAATTCTACTGCTTTACAACACTCATGCACCAGTCAAACGTGTTAAAATCAAACATGATCCTGCGCCTTGGCTTACTCAGAACATAAAAGACTGGATGGCTAGGCGTGATAAAGCTAAAAGACGGTTTCGGAATCTCCCATCTGATCAGAACTTGGCAAGATACAAGTTTCTGCGGAACTACTGTAGTCGACTGTGTAGAGATGCAAAGAGACGCCACATCCACAACTCTATCGAAAATTCCGATCCCGGGCAAGTGTGGAAATTCCTCAGGACCCTGGGTATCGGGAAATCTTCCTCTCCTTCAGACATTCAGGTCGATCTTAATGCACTTAATATTCACTTCTCTACCCCACCTGTGAGCTTTGACAATCTTGTCAAAGCTAATACTATCTCACAAATAAGTAACCAAACCCTACCATTTTGTTCTTCCTTTTACTTTTCCACTGTAGCCGAGGATGAGGTTAGAAAGCACATTCATTCAATCACCTCTACTGCTGTGGGCAATGACAATCTGTGTTCCCGTATGATATCCCTTATCCTCCCTGAACTCTTACCTATTCTCACTCATATCTTTAATCACTCCCTGGTAACGAGTATATTTCCGTCAGCTTGGAAACTTGCGAACGTAATCCCTCTTCCTAAAACTGCCAATCCTACTTCCTTCTCACAGTTTCGCCCTATATCTATCCTACCATTCCTCTCCAAAGTCCTTGAGCACATTGTCCATAAGCAGTTAGCTGATCACATAGCATCAAATAGTCTTCTCTCTCCATTTCAGTCTGGCTTTCGACCAGGTCATAGCACGGTTACTGCACTACTGAAAGTCACTGACGATATCCGTCATGCCATGGAGAATAAGTCTGTGACTGTTCTCGTGTTACTTGATTTCAGTAGTGCCTTCAACTCTGTTGACTTTGATGTTCTTATTGCCATCCTTCGCTCTCTCAACATTTCCTCTTCGGCTGCAGCTTGGTTTGATTCTTATCTCCGCGGTCGTTCGCAGCGGGTCCACTTTGATGAGGCTGCCTCAGATTGGTGTGATCTCGCTGCGGGTGTGCCGCAGGGTGGTGTTCTCTCTCCTCTTCTCTTTTCCGTCTTCATTAATACTGTTACATCAGTCATCTCCTCTAACTTCCATCTCTATGCAGACGATTTGCAAATCTACCGCAGCTGCAACGTATCTGATATCTACGGTGCCATTGAGAGCCTTAATGAAGACCTTAAACGCATTTCCATCTGGGCTGAATCCTATGGTCTGCTCGTTAACCCTAGGAAATCACAGGCTATGGTTATCGGCAGTCCATATATGGGTAGACAGTTAGATCCACTCAGAATCCCTCCAGTTCTGTACAATGGCACCTCCATCACCTTTACAAAAACTGCAAAGAACCTTGGTCTGATCATAGATTGCAGCCTTTCTTGGGACGCTCACGTGAACGAGGTCAGTCGCAAATTGCATTTTTCATTGCATTCTCTCAAACGCCTTCAAAGTTTTTTACCCCTGAAGACTAAAATTTCCCTTGCCCAATCTCTCCTCTTACCTATCCTTGACTACGCCGACTCATGCTATTTGGACGTCACTGAGGAGCGATTAAACAAGCTTGAGCGCCTCCAAAACTTGTGCATTCGATTTATTTTCGGATTGCGCAAGTACGACCACGTGTCTCACTTTCGCTCGCAGCTCAAGTGGCTCCCAATTCGTTTTCGCAGGAATACTCATATCCTTTCTCTCCTCTATAACATTTTGTATAATCCCTCTTCCCCGTCTTATTTACGTGAGCAATTCTGTTTCTCTCGGTCACAAGTTAAGCCTTGCCGCCCCAGCGTCAAGACTAACTTGTGTATCCCCTCCCACCACTCTGATTTCTATTCCTACTCCTTCACCGTTCATGCGGCTAGGCTGTGGAACTCCCTCCCACACAATGTTCGCGATAGTCCCTCTATCACTATCTTTAAAAAGCGAGTCAAAGAACACTATCTTTCCCTGTCTTAGTTATCCATATATTTATTAGTTAGGTATTATTTATGTATAGTATGCATATATATTTTATATATACAAATATATATATATTATATATTTATTTATTTTATATGTGTAGTAGGTTTACATATTTAAATTAGATACCGCTATGTGTAATTTTTTGTTGATACTTTTTATATAACTTTCGAGTTGCGCACGATCTATCTGCCTTCTCCAATAGCATTCACGCTAGCCTAGGTCTGCTGGAAGACATTTCTATATCGAAATAAGTAGTACCTGTTGTGTCGTCTTTCTATATGTATTGTCCATTGTATTTTTCTTGTGTGCAATAAACAATAATAATAATAATAATAAACACTTGAAAATACTAGGTATCCGTACAGTTTTAGGGTTAGTCACAACTCCCCCGTGCCTAATTTAATAATGAATTTGTTTTTCTGCGAATCATTTATCTAAGGTTTTTCTTTTATTCTTTCTATTTGTATAGCAAACAGTAAAAGTATTTGGAGTTATTTGAACAAAATATATTATGAATAGGTATCGATGAAGGAAAAGACTACAAAAAAAATATTAATGTAAAACTTTACAATTTCTACGAGAGACATTTAAAGTCTATCCAAGTAGGTATTATCTACATTCTATGTACGAGTTTAGATAATGTGATAAAGTTGAATCGAAGACCATGTCCCAGTATTCTTTGTGCGTTCAATAAACTACCGTAATTAGCGGCCTGACTGTCTGTCATCGTTACAACTTCCAAACGCTCCGGGAACCAGAACTGTCCGACTTGTTAGGGAAGTTTTTCGATAACTGAACAAGTTAGTGTGTTATTATTCTGTCCTAAACGGCGGCAGCGACAGGAGAGTATTGAACTTCGATAAGGGACGGTCGGGGCGTGTCGGCACGTTTGATTTTATAGCCGATAAGATTTACGCTAGACGCGTTTTGTCGTCGGCCGTCTTAGCCCTAACCCCTCGCAAGTATTGTTGGCTGTTGACGGAAAATGGCGCAATTGCGTCCCGGCGACCTCGAACTAAGTTGAATAGTTCGGGTACTGGATAAACGACATCCGAAAATACCAGATATCCTTCATCATAATCGCTAACTTTTCGCAGTTTTTCTAAAAAACGTAACCATTCTACTTATCTCCTCGTTGAAAATGTCTTCGTAGGAGGCTAAATAACAAGTTTATCTAAAATTTTGAGAGTTTTCGTTTTATTTTCCAGAAGATGTAATGTAGGTTGTATCTCCGTGCGAGAGTTGCGTGACCGGGCCGTGTAATAAATATTGAATGCACGCACATAATTCATTGGTCTGTTTTTGGAACAGCCACTTCGTGTGTTACTATTGGTCACGGATGGGGGAGGGTTCGAAGGGTTCTTAAATAGAAAGTTACTAAGAAAAACTGCTTCTAAAAATTGGGTTACACAAACATAAAATCAGGGCGGATCACTGTGATCTTAAAAGTAACCGATTCTAATGGGGTTTCAGATGGGGCGAATCACCTGCAATCTCCCGACATTTCAAAAGTAAGTAAGTTTAATACGAATAATTTCTAGGCATTTTTTTATTTAATAATTTCTGAATGGTAAAGTGAACATGCAAATAATCCACAGACAATAACGGAGCTCAAAACGGAAATTGGCGAGTAGTTGTCGAAATTTATTCACAATTGTGTCAAAATATAATTAAAAAGTTCATGAAAGGGGTGAACGTTTGTCAAAAACCCAAGGCGGGCATTTGTAAGATTCTGTGATCCACACCTTATCTCCGTGTCAATGAAGACACCTTCAAAATTCAACTGCAGTATGCGTGATATTAAAAAAAACCGGCCAAGTGCGAGTCGGACTCGCGCCCTAAGGGTTCCGAACCTATCTACGAGTACCATATGATATACTAAAAGCTTTTGCTCTTTGATTTTAAAAACTCCGCGACCATCCAACTTGACCCCTCTTTTATTTATAGAAAAGTTCTTGAAACGGGAGCTCACCTTAATTGGTTACTATTAGTTGTGAGAAAAATTTAAAATTTAACGATTTAGACTTTTTCCTTTATTTGTGAGACCTAGCTTCTTGCCATATTTCATAATTTTAGGTTAACGGGAAGTTCCCTGTAGGTTTTGCTTTTTTGCATAAATGTATGGAGATGAGGACATAAAAAGCCATATCTTTTGATTTCGTCGTTGTAAAAAAAATAATTTTCAGATCTTGTGTGGTTTATGGACCTTAATATTCGTTATCAATTTCAACCTGATACCTCTTCTCGTTCGTGAGAAAAAGGGTCTTGATAGACAGACAGACGGACAACAAAGTGATCCTATAAGGGTTCCGTTTTTTTTATTTTGAGGTACGGAACCCTGAAAACAAGCAGCTTTTGAGACATCCGGTATATGTTTTGTTTGAAGGTTGTAAGGCAAGGATTGTTTTAATAAGCGGGATGAAACACGCGTCACCCCTCGGAAGCAGGTGTACTCGTACCAGGACGCAGCGCCATCTCATTACTGCTGATGGCTGTCAAAGCCAGCCATATACTCACATATTTTCCACACAATCTTCCTTGCGACTAACTAAGTTACATTTTCCTAGAAATATTTGTTCCAACGCTAAGAAGACTTTATGGCTTTGTTGTACTATCTTAGCTCTGTTATCTAAGATCTCTCTGTTTTTTTAATAAATTACGAAGATTTCTGTGTTATAAAGAAAGTTTGAATAAATTAAGTGGATTTTTGTTTCGTTGGTTACTTAATGAGCTTCGAGGAAACTATGTTTTTCTTTATTATGTTTGAATACTGGAACGAAGTTTATATTTCATTATTTCCCTCCATTTTGCAGAGTCGGCTACCTATCATTGGGGATTTGACGAGAGTTGTGTTTTTTGTCATTGCTTTTTTAAGGGTTCTGTACCCAAATGGTGAAAAACGGGACCCTATTAATATGCGCCCTCAGATATCTGTCTGTCTGTCAGCGCGCTGTCTCAAGAACCGTAAAAGGTAGACAGTTAAAATCATGGATAATTTATTACTGACATTACTGTTGCCGCTATAACAACAAATAATAAATAAAAAAAAATTAAAGGGGCTTTTTTACCAAAAACATGTTTTTTAGGCGATTTTTGCTCGAGTTTTTTTCTAGCTCTATCGTAAAAACGGGAACACGGTCACGCAAGCGTGAAAATTTGTATATTTATAGTGTATAAGCTATAAAATAACAACAAATAATAAAAACTGGTCAAATGAGTGTCCAACTCGCGTAGTAGGGAGTATTAAATATAAAAGTAAAATATGAAAGTAGTATTTTTACCTTAGTTTTACGAAACCCTCCGTGCACGACTCCGACTCGCACTTAGACGGTTTTTTTCCACATGAATGAATAACGAGCTTTTGATTTTGTTTATTTTATATTTACTGGTTTTCTTCCACAGAGTGACTTCCATCTACCTCCGCAATGCTGGCGGCAAACTAGACCCAAGATTAGGATCATAGAATACATGAAACAGATTAGGATAGTCCAGTTTGA
Organism: Athrips mouffetella; assembly: GCA_947532105.1. Lineage (NCBI taxonomy): Eukaryota > Metazoa > Arthropoda > Insecta > Lepidoptera > Gelechiidae > Athrips > Athrips mouffetella. Next base: position 663,644 of record OX383958.1, on the reverse strand, counting down.
GTTTAAAGTCGTCGAATACCTCTGACTCAATGATATTACAATTAGCTCTGACTCGGCTTAGCGACCATACTTATTAGTAACATTTGCCAGAACCAATACGGACTCTGCTTACCCTACTTTCTGAAGCACAGAGAATGCTCGACTTGTACATTACTCCGAAGAGGTATTTTATAACAAGGGCCGAAGCCAAGTGCGTCAGTCTTGAGATAAAAACTTCCTAACGATCCTGTATGTATTTTTTTATATTTAGCGCCACGGCCATATTTCTGTAAAAGTGTATAAACGAGTGGATGGATGCTGAGGGTTTCGAAGCTGGAATGAAGTATTTTTGGAATCACGCCGGTGGAGACTATTATTAAAAAAAAAATCACCACGGTCAACTTTGTTTAATTTTCTTGATTGAAAGGAATGAGGTTGATACTTGTAGCAAAAAAATGCTTTTCTTTTGTAATAGATTTTTGAAAATGCAACACGCAATTTATGTTTCATTTTAGTATTATAAAATTCATAAGTGAAGTTGACTCTATACTTGTTTCCGGGAGCGGCAGTTCTGAACCGCGTAAGTACTATTTATTCACTTTGACATGGTAATACAGCGGTTTACGCTCTACCTTAGCCTCAATCCTTGCTTCGTAGTGCGACCTTGTGGTTACCTTCTTTAATAATTCAGAGCTATCAATTAATTCAAAACATAAACACAACATCCTCCGTTCCTATTTTCAATTAGAGACCTTTTTCTAATTGTCATTGGGCTTACTTTTGACCTCGATCTAGTTTTGAGGACAGAGATGAGGTCGACGATGGGACAAGCTTGCCCAGAATAGACCCATTTACTCGCGAATTGAATTTAAAAATAAGTTAAATAAGCTCGAAAACACAGATGCAGGCAGAAAATTTCATTCTTTTGGTTGTGCGCATTATGTAAGATGATTCAAAACGTTGTTGGAATGTGTTGAATATCAATCAAAAACATCATCTTTCCAGTGGTGCGTCGGGTTTCTGTGCTAGACACTTTAAAATTTTTGAATAATAGTTACTTACCCACATATCAACCAAACAAGGAAGCTAGAATGTTTTTGTGCCTAATGAGAAAAAAAAACCGGCCAAGTGCGAGTCGGACTCCCGCACTGGGGGTTCCGTACCACCACATAAACATAATTGTATTAGTTGAAATTTCAGTAAGTTAATGTGCTAGATTTTTTCAGTCCGACACGCGCTTGACCAAATTTTATTATTAGTTGTTATTTTATAGCTTATGCACTATAAACATACCAATTTTCAAGTTTGTAAGTGTTCCCGTTTTTAAATAGAACTAAAACAAAAATCGCCTCAGCGACCATCCAACTTGACCCCTCTCTTATATGAATGTTCTTGAAACGGGAGCTCACCACAATTGGTTACCATTAATTAAGAGAAAAGTTGTAATATTTAATGATTTCAGACTTTTCCCATTATTTGTACTGTGAGACCTAGCTTCTTGCCAAATTTCATAATTTTAGGTCAACGGGAAGTATTGAGATGAGGACATAAAATGCCATATCTTTTGATTGCGTCGTTGTAAAAAATTTAAATTTTCAGATCTTGTGTGGTTCATGGATCCTAATATATGGTATTAATTTCAACCTGATACCTTTACCCGTTCGTGAGATAAAGGGTCTTGACAGACAGACAGACAGACAGAAAGACAGACAGACAGACAGACAGACGGACAACAAAGTGATCCTATAAGGGTTCCGTTTTTTTCTTTTGAGGTACGGAACCCTAAAAAACAGATAAAGGTTGAAAAACATGGTTTAAAATTACAGTTTCAGTATTTTTCCTTTTTTCTGTTCTGATGTGTTTCGCCAATTTCAGAATCTTAAGTAATATTTTTCTCTAACCACTTTTTTTAACTTTAATTTTCCACAGTCGAAAGACGTGACTTTACGTCTCTATCGACCCGTCGAGTGCAAGCGTTTGTTCATTACTCGCCTGTCGCCTGTAACCGCTACATTACCGTCGCGCCTGCCGCCGCGAGACGAGTCGTAAAATGATATCATCTTATAAAGACTCCGCGTCACCGTCACTAACATATTCCAACCACCTGTGCAATATGACGCCACCTGGAAGAGATTGCTTCAACACGGTGGTTTAAATACCAAGGTTTATTACAAGTTCATTTCGTAAATTGTATGTGAACACTAGCAATCTAGTTAAGTATATGATTTATTAAACTAAATAATGGCACTATCTACATAAACATAAGTAGCTACATACTTGTAATTGTCAATAAAACAGATCCAAAGAAGAACGTATGTTACGCTGCGTTTACTTTACCGTTACATACGATACGTTCGGGTTTTATTGAAAACGAATAACCGTTACTCAAACATACAGAAAACACAATTCAGATAAGTTTTTTAGTTCACCACAACATTCATCATCATCATCTTGCTAGGCCTTTTTCCCATTTACTTGGGTGGGGCCGGCCCTCCCTGTCCTTTTCCTCCATTGTGCACGATTGAGTGTAAGGTCGGCGTCTTTATTAAAATTTTCGCTGAATCGTTGTCAGTCAGGTGGAGGGTGGTCATCCGCGTCGTTGCTTCGTCGTTGGAATCTTGAGCGCTACTTTTACCATGTTGTCATCTTGTGTATGTAGTTTTACTACTACATTAACTGAACCAATTTATATTTGATTTGTAAGGCAGCAAAATTATTATTTGGCGCTAGTAGCTTTATTGTATTGAAACTCGATCAAGCGAAGGACTCCTCATGAGTGTAGCGAAAGTTTCAGGGCACGAGACCCGAAATAACTTTGCTGCCAAGCAAAACATATAATTTTTTACCTCACTACAGCCAAGAAAATGTTAACGAATTGCACCAGTATATACCTTGTACCATAATTCATTCGTTCCAACTTTAAGAACCTTTTCCATGTTATGTTTGTGTAAATTGATTTGCATACCACTTGTTTTACTGCAAATAAATGATCTAATCTAATCTAATCTAGCGGCAAAAAAGGACTTTTGCACGTACATATTGACTGATAAAATAAAGTTTTATGATTTTATGAGGTGAAAAATCAATTTCAGTTGCTTTACGAACTATTGTGGTAGACCACAGAAATCACTCAATTTTGCGAATTCCTGTATCGCTAGATTGCGATTTGCGATGCTCCGTATTCCAGCTGCACTTTACCAATTTGTTCCCAATACTGGCCGTACCTCAGATCCATCTGTCCCCCCCTTCCCTCATCCTTCCTCTCCCCGCCCCTCCAGAGCAACCGGACGCCGGAAAACTATCAGTCTAACTATCGACTAATGGAATCCGAGTCGCCATTTGAATATTAATAGACGCATAATAGGGGAGGAATTGCTCCGTGACTCTGGGGACCGTATTACTGGGTTCATTATACGAGTACATTATTATTATGAACATTGAATGCGATAGTGACGGTTATAACGCGTTTAATTTACCCCATTGTTTCCAATAGGTATCATAAAAATAACTCTTTACATGACTAAAAAGTAAAATTTTTTTTGGAAATACAGTCGCGTCGCCTCTGTTGTCAGCATTGCAGCTGAAATCCGCAATGGTAATTTATAACAGAGTAGCTTAATCTAATCTCTAATGTTACATTACTGTATCTCTCATACAGGATCAACCTAGTACAGACACCAGGCTCTCACAATATCCATAGAAATTGTTCAAATAAACTTCTACCTACTTATAGTTTTGTAGTTATATTTTTATGTGCAAATAAAAACTTTATTATTATTACATACGGGGAGTGATACTGTTCTAAAATAGTACCAGACGCAAAAAAAGATATTAAAAGAATCTTTGCCAGTACCAAAGACAACATAATTTCCAGCACCAGCTGATCAGCAGTCTTTCTGCGTATCAGTGACATGATGCCCAAATATCTTCTACTTTTTTCAAAAATTTCATGAAATAAGTAGCGCAAATGCTTGGGTGAGAGTGATTGTATTTCCGATCACGAAATTTAAGGCCAGATCCGGAGGGATAACCGCTGGTGGTATAATAGTTAAGCGTCTTCAGTACTTTAAACGGCATTCCAAGCCATTTGTCCTGGTTGGTCTCATTGATAGTATATGTTAAGCCAATTAAAATTCATTTGGTGGCTTGTAAACGCATTACAGTCCAATCGGCCCTAGATTGGGTATGATTTTCCCTCTGGGTTGCAGAGGTCGGATAGCAGTCGTTCTGTGTGAAAACTAGTGCCCTTTTTAAATCCCCTAAAACGGGTTATGGCTAGAGCAATTATAATGAAGTTATGGTCAGAAATTATTCGCAAAAGTTAAATTGCCCTCCGCGTGTTGCCTCCTCCCTAAACGTACTTACTAAACTGACGGGTTTATACTGTAGTTTCATAGAAAGTAGCCGTCGAAAATAAATAAGAATTTGCCGATAGGATGTCGGATCGAGCGTGAAATTTATCGTGGGATTAGCTTGCTGTGAGGAACAAAAAATATGGATAAAGTAAACGAGTAAGCCAAATGGAAAAACGCGGGTCCCCGGCGTGCAGTGGAGTGGATAAACATCGCCAATCAATACTTCTACGGGGAAATAGATGTCTTGCGCCATTTATTAGATGTTGTGGATTAAACTGGATTCAGATTATTATAAAATCTTGTAAGGGCTTTACGTCTTCTAGCTACCAATCCGAAGGATCCGGTTTCTAATCCCGGTGGGACACTGTTAAAATATCATCAAATCGTGAGACTTTTCAGTCCAGGATGAAAAGATTGTCCTAAAAGTGAGATGATTTCGTGTTTCGGCAGGCATGGTAGGTCGTAGGTCCCGGCTATATCTACAGAAGTAATCGAAGAATGGGCCTTGTCAGAGGCCTTTGGAGGCTCAACAACTCTAACACCAGGGTCAGTGGCGTATTTACGAATCTGGCGCCCCTGGGAATATTTTTTTTTCGCGCCCTCTATCTAGACGTCAAACTCAAAACACCAGCCAATTGCGAGTCGGACTTTCGCACTCGGTGTTCCGTTATTACCAAGCACGTAAATACAGAAACTCTAAGAAGCGGATAGATTGTAACGCAATCAGATGCAAACGCGAGCGCAGCGAGCGAGAATTTTTTCGTTCGCATTAATATAATGCAAATTGAAAGGCAATAGTACAACTTGGCTACTTCCACAAGTAAACGCGAGCGCAGCGAGCGCGAAATTTTTGCTAGCAAAAACGCAAAAAATATATTTTAAAAGATACTCTGTGCGTTTAAAATCGCAATGGAAATAGTGGGACAAGCAGTCGCAAACAGTCTCACTATTTCCATCAATGGAAATTCATAATGGAAATAGTGGGATACACCGAAACTGAAAGACAATAATACATTTTGATGTAAGTGCGGAAAATATGTCGGGGAATATTTGAGTAATCGAACAAATAAGTATACGGCATGGTATATTGTATTAAAATCCATTGTTGACGTACAATTTTTTTTTATAAATTTAGGTAATATCGGTCGATAGCCTATTTTTGACATAATAATACGAAAAGCCAAAAAGTTTTTTTCTCTAAGTCATAAACGTTATGAAACAAATGAGACGCTTACGTACAAGAGGTATTGTTGCATTAATTGGTTTCAAACGACTGCCAAAAAAACCACTCATCCTAGCCGCCCCTCGGCCCGCCGCCGCCGCCTTCACGCGATGACACAAACAATGACGAAACCTTCCGAATTCCCTTCTAGTTCCAACTCCGTCCGAGTCGATTTGCGCGCGCGACCTACGCCGCCGTTGCTTGGTAACCCGTCAGAGTACTAACAGACGATCGGATCGGACTGCTCTGAATTTAGCGTTGCGGATTGACCCGTACGACAATTTTGCTATTGGGCAAAATCGTGGTACGGAGCTAAATTCAGAGCAGTCCGATCCGATCGTCTATTAGTACTTTTAGCCTACCCCAAGACAGTTGACTTTATTTTTGCCATTAGTGTCCAACCAAAGATACAAAACATAGTATCAGTTTTTGATATAAAAATATTAGTTATAATTTCGTAGGTTATTAAAATTAGCCAGTATCAAAGGCGCGCAACAAAATTGAGTAAAGGCGTGGGGCGGCCCTATGGGCAATATGGGCAACCCCATATTGCCCATAGGGTAAATACGCCACTGACCAGGGTTATTTAGGTCAGTCATCGACCTTATAACCCCCACGATAAAAAAGTCGCAAGACAATGTATGCTTTCAGCTCTGTTGTTTATTTAAATCCAAAAATATTTTGTACATCGATAGGTACTGTATATTTTCAGAACAATGTTGTCTCAAAGCCTCTACACGAGGAAAAATTGCTTATTAGCCATCCTTGAAACGTGAAATAGCAGCATGAAATAAGCAGCACAGAAAAGTTGCTTTAGCTTGAATTCGTTGAGTTAAAAGCCAAACACGGTCACGCGAGGCCATTCAACTTACTGAACTTATTTTTACCTATTTCCATCGACGTATGCGTGTAATAATGACGAAACTAATAAAATAAAGAAACGGCGTCGTGTTCCATTAAGGATTAAGGAATAGTTCGCGTGTAAGATCGTATCTCACTTTCCGAGCGAGGCGACGCGTTCGATCATAAGCCGTGTAATATTAGTCGCACCACAACAAATAGGGGTGCTACTGTTTTGTATGAATCGCAGGATTTGAGATGACAAGTAGGTACTAAAATATGAATTATCTTGATGGTGCATTCTTCAGGAAGACGAAATTTGTTTCAGTGTTTGGTGAGAAACAAGGTGAGATGTAGCTTCAGTTGTAGGTGGAACTTCGTCTTAAATCATGGCGCAATTGTTCTCTTGTCCATTGTATCCCTCCACCTGTGCTAACGAGGATCTGTGTGTGGCATTAGATAATGCCATAGCAGTGGCAAAATTTTGATAGGTGAAAATTTCATTGGTGTTTGACTATAGCATTGAAACGAAAAAGCAAAAGTGTTTTAAGTGTTTTCGTTTCCGGGGGTTATTTTTTTATACGAAATAAATAAAATTGAAGAACAATTATTTTTTTTTTATTTGTGAAATGAAATAAACTCTACTAGCATCTAATCAAAGAGAGTTATATTTTTCTTAAGCTTAGTTATTTACAATGTAGAAGAGTGGATCTAAAGGACGTAGACGTCTCTGAATCTTAGCCTGACGCTGATAATGGAAAAATATACAAAACTTAAAAATTATGAACCAAAAGAGAAACTACACTATAAAAAAACGGCCAAGTGCGAGTCGTACCACCACATAATCATAATTATATTAGTTAAAATGTGCTAAATTTTTGAGTCCGACACGTGCTTGACCAAATTTTATTATTTGTTGTTATTTCATAGCTTATAAATAAACATACCAATTTTCAAGTTTGTGATTGTTCCCGTTTTTAAGATAGAACTAAAACAAAAATCGCTTATAAAACTCCGTGACCATCCAACTTGACCCCTCTCTTATATGAATGTTCTTGAAACGGGAGCTCACCTCAATTGGTTACAATTAGTTGTGAGAAAAGTTGTAATATTTAATGATTTTAGACTTTTACCTTTATTTGCACTGTAATACCTAGCTTCTTGCCAAGTTTCATAATTTTGGATCAACGGGAAGTACCCTCTAGGTTTTGCTTTAGTGCATAAATGTATGGAGATGAGAACATAAAACGCCATATCTTTTGATTTTGATTGCGTCGTTGTAAAAATTGAAATTTTCAGATCTTGTGCGGTTCATGAACCCTAATATTTGGTATCAATTTCAACCTGATACCTCTTCTCGTTCGTGAGAAAAAGGGCATTGACAGACAGACATTGAACAACTTTTCCAAGGAACATAGGTCGAAATGCGAAAAACAAAATTTTAACTCCCATACAAAATGCGCTATCAGCTGATGCAGTTTCTATGGGAGGTCAAAACTTGATTTTCATATTTCGACCTATGTTCCTTTGGGAAAGTTATTCAGTATCATGAGTACATGCATACCTTTTTCTATCAAGAACTAATTAAAAGTCATCCTATATAGGTAATATCCATGTAGCGCTTGTTCAGTTTCTCGCCAAAGATGAAGATTTCTATATTTTATGTACCATCATCAATCTTGCCTGAAAGTCCATAAAGGATACAAGATACCGGTGGATAGTGAAAAACCTGTCCCCGATCGCAACATCGCTATAATAATAAGTTTCCCGGAGGGACGGTTTCAGATAAACTGAGTGATGTGGGCAAAAAATGTCCCTTCCATTGGCAGGGAATTACGATTAGCTCACAGTTATAATAACAACATATTTACCATTACTGTGTATTTCCTAAAAATAAAAATAAATTGTTTTTTTTTTTCATTAAAACTTTCAGTAAATTTTACTTATTGTGTTGTTGGCCTTTCCTTCACGCGTGAAGCAAAACAAAAAAGGCCAAGTGCGAGTCGGACTCGCGCACTGAGGCCTACGTACAAACGTGTACGTATATATAAGTACAAGTTATTTATTGCTAAAAAACTTCATTATGTGATGTAAGTAACTAAAATTTATATTTGAGTTGATTGAATAAAAGGTAAATTGTGGTTTAAGATTTATGACTTATTAAAAATAACTACTTACTAGATCTCGTTCAAACCAATTTTCGGTGGAAGTTTGCATGGTAATGTACATCATATTTTTTTGTTTGTTTTATCATTCTCTTTGTTTAGAAGTTACAGGGGGGACACACACATATTAAAACTTTGGAAGTGTCTCTCGCGCAAACTATTCAGTTTAGAAAAAAATGATTTTTGAAATCTCATTATCATTTTTGAAGACCTATCCATAAATACCCCACACGTATAGGTTCGATGAATAAAAAATTGAGTTTCAGTTCTATGTATGGGGAACCCTAAAATTTATTGGTTTTTTTTTTCTATTTTTGTGTAAAAATATTAATTCGGTTTACAGAATACATCTACTTACCAAATTTCAACAGTATAGCTCTTGTAGTTTCGGAAAAAAGTGGCTGTGACATACGGACGGACAGACAGAGAGATAGACAGACAGACATGACGAATCTATAAGGGTTCCGTTTTTTGCCATTTGGCTACGGAACCTTAAAAAAGAATTAGCTTAAAAAAAGTAGCGAGTTTCCAAAAAATGTTTTTCTATTTTGCTTAAACTAAATGAATAACTATATTGTAATGTATGTACTGATTACTATGCAGGACAAACTGAAACCACGGACACCATGAAATTGAACAACGTTCCTCAATAAACAATAGGCCGAGTTACGAATACATTTTATTTTTATTTTTCGAGCAATGTTCCTTGAGGAAATTTCTTCATTTTTATGGTCTGAATACACAGTTTCAGATTCCATGAATTAGGTACTTGCTGTAAATAAGCAAAGCTTAAATAAAATTTCGAAATATATAGTTTATTCCATCGAAATCAAACAAATCTCTAAATACAAGTCACGAGGAATTTGTATGTTTTTCTTTCTTCGTTTTGTGCGGTACGCGTTCCAGCTATTTACGGCCAGTTAGTTCGTGGTTTTCCTCGAACCGGCTCAATCGAGTCTCGACTGTACGCTGTAGGTACAGGTGTCTGTTTAAAATCAACTACAATCTGGAAACTGTCCATCATTCGGCTGAAACTTTCTAAACAATTCAATTAACCCGCGTTTGGCGCTCGCTAACAATGTGGTTTTGCGTTTAGGTGAAAATCACTACCTTATCTGTATAGGTATTGTCTAGCTTGTTTTTAATAATGATTGATTCAACAATGTTTAATGAATAAATAATACTACAAATAATTTATCATAAGAACTAACAAATCTAAGATATACCTATTTAAACATTTTAAACGTATACGAAATAGGTTGAAACAGAATACTAGTTTGTTTTGTAAAACATAATTTCATATTTGACAAATTATTAATTAGAATTTCAATAAATAAAATCCGTTACATAATAGTGTGTCAAACTTCGTTGATACGCATTTAAAAGTAAATGAGTAGAGTTACTTATTGCCAGAATGGATGTCAAAGGAAGAAATTTTGAAATATTTCTGTGGAAAGTTTGGCAATAAAGCGGTCGCAGGCGGTCGAGGGGGAGGAGGGCAGGATTGAAGGGAGGGAAGAGGAGGAACCAACAGCTCTACGGATGGATGTTTCGAGCCGGCCGGTCCCCGGTCCTTATGCAAGTTTAATGTGAAAGTTACCGAGCACGCTATCCGACAAAACTATTTTATTACAATTTCCCGCCCTGCGGCGCACCGGCCAACTATTGACAACCCTCTATCGATTTCTTCTTTTTGTTTTTAACTGAATAGTGACAAATAAATAGCGTAAAATGTGGACCGCTGAAATGTTGATGTAACAGAATGTTGTGAACTGCGTTACTCGTGCGACGAATACTGAAACGCAAATTGAATTGCTTTTTGAACGAAACAAATTAATTGCGAATGCGGGCTTTGGATGACAATTAAGAGTTAAGTTCTTCGTTGTTGATAATATTTGCTCGATTCTAGCACGTACATTTAACATATATTTTACCCACTCTGTGGCGGTATGTACATATTATCTAACAAGTTGTATGTTGTATGTACTTACAGGTTGTAAAAAAATACGATGATCCTTTTAAGGGATGATTCTACATTACTAATAGATTGAATTAAATAAATTTATACATTTTTTTTTAAATATATATACTTACTAGGTTATTTTTTGGACCTGATATGCGTATGCCCACCTTATTACAGAGGTCAAAAGCAACAACTTTTGTTCTACGACTTTGCTAACAACGCACAAAAAATTTTCGACTCCCCATACTAACGTGGTCACGTGACCGACCCATTTTGTGTGGGAAGTTGAAAATTTTTCGCACGTTGTTAGCAAAGTCGTAGAACAAAAGTTGTTGCTTTTGACCTTTGTAAAATGGTGGGTATTCGCATATCAGGTCCAAAAAAATAACCTATAACCCATAACCTACATATGTTTTGAGTGAAAATGAAATTTTATTTTCCTTTGAATTAAATAACAGTAGGTAATTTATTGAACACACATCAGTAATTTATTGTTCTGTGTGATACCGGCAAAGAATAGTACCGACCCATCTCGACCTATGGGTGTCATAAAAGGCGACTAAGGGTTTATAAACCGGAACATGTGCAGCATCGTCCCTCCGTGTATCGTACCATCTTACATACAACTTACAGTCATTCAAAGCGCTCGTGGTCGAGAGATACTCGCTCTTTCCTTCCCTGCTTCGGGGAGTCTAGTCCAGGCTACTGTCAATGATAATAATCGTTAAGCCCATTCAGAGGCCCATTGGCGGCTTGAAAACTCTGACAACCAGGTTGGTCACTGACCGGGCAAAATCTAATCTAGGATCGTATCTATTTTGCCTTCTGGGTTGCGTATGTCAATTTTAACCAGTGCCCTCTCCATATCCTGGTAAGCTAGCTGCCTTCTAAAACAGGGAATAAAGCTAAGGCCATGAAGTAATATTGTAACCTGTATTTCTTTAAATCCCACTTAACTTAAAGTACTCAGTAATTTTTGTACAATGTCATTTGTGAAAACAATATACCCGACCCATGTGTAAAGTTTAAATCTTACTTTTATTCATCTCCCGGACTTACAACCCAGTTCGCTCTTGCTCTCCGATTGTTCACTAGCCAGTGAGTAACGGTTAATCTTTATGTAATCTACGTAATATTTTTGTAGCACTCAAATTATAACTAAAACTGTCACAAAGACAAACTTTAACGTTACAAAATAAAAAATCATTCATTCGTTCATAACATCCCTTGAAACGCCCACTGCAGGACATGGAGCTCCCTCCAGAACTCCAGCAAAAACACGTGCTACTGAGGAGGGGCTTTACCATATAATCCGTTCCACGAGTCAATGCAAAAGCTTACCAACACATTTTGCAGCCGTAGAACCAGACAAAGTACGACTAACTAGACGAACCAGAGTATATTTGAAGGAAAAAATAACATTGTGTTACAAACTTGCTTTTTCTGACAGCTTTAGCTGATTACTATTGATCATGGAGCACAATAGCCTTGATATAGCTGCAAAATGTGTTGGTAAGCTTTGGCATTGACTCGTGGAACGGACTATAGTCACTACGCTTGTAAGCGTTGCGGCTGGCGACCGCTCTTGTTGGTGACCGCAGTATGTAAGATGGTAGGTACGATACTCAGAAAGATGCTGCTGTCCATCCTCCGATTCATAAGACCTTAGTCGTCTCTTACGACACCCACGGGTAGAGCTGGGTATGTGTTATTTTTTGCCGGCACCACACGGGTGAAATAAGTAAACATTATTTTTTCTGAAGCTTTTTTTATAGAGATTGTATACCATGATATAAACAACCTTATAACCCGTGCACATATTCATAAGCTAGATTTATTTGCAAGCTCGTCTATGATGGATATGGTCAGTAATGGTTCCCCAGAGCCGGTAATTAAATTAGCCGCTGGTTTGTTTGGGAGCCGACATGATACCGACTCGCACGGCGCTCCATCGGGATAACAATACAATTCAATTCACCGCTAACGTTTTCATACATTGCGCAATGCGGACTGAGAATTTTGGAAATTTATTGCAATTCATATAAGCATTTTAGTGTAGATAGATACTTGTGTCGTCCTTGTGGTGTCGCAAAGAATTAGTACCAACCCATCTCTGCCCGCGTGGGTATCGTAAGAGGCGACTAAGGGCTTAACCGGAGGATGAGCAGCAAGCAGCATCTTTCTATGTATCCTATAGTGCGTGCAAAGTAACTCCGTCTGTGACCGTTAATGCGCAAAAGTAAAAAAAAAATAGAAGCGGAGGTGAGTGCGGCTCCGCCCAGGGGGCAAGCGAATCGTTCATTGGCTCTCCGCCTGTCACCCATGCGCAGAAAATAGCCGTCATAGACAGACTTGTCCTGAACGCGCTGTACCATCTTACGTATCGTACTACCTTACATATTGCGGTCACCAACAACAGCAGTTGCCAGCCGCAACGCTTACAAGCGTGGTAACTGTGGTAGATCCCCTCCTTAGTAGTTAATATGGGGGCTTAATGTCCTGTGATGAACGTTTAATGGGATGTTACGATTTTATCACTTCAGTTTTAGTACAGCTATGTTGTCTTACAGACGAAATAATGAAACTTAATTTGATTGACAGCAGGACAGTGCGATGCTGAGAGCAGAAAGGTGTGATCCGCGTCTCTTTCGCTCCAATATCTTATGCATCGCTGCGTCCCGCTCTCACACTATGTCGTTATATTTAAGCTGCGTTATTTCGACTGTATACGTCGTACACAATAACTCTGGCTGTGACCGTTAATACAATGCAATGCAATTGCTAAACAGCAATTTATTCCAGGCAACCTGCGTTGCGTTTTATGCGTGGAAGTATAAAAATAAATCGCAGGGTTGAGTGCAGCAGGTAAGGGGAGGTGTGCGAATCGTTCATTGGCTCTCCGCCTGTCACCCATGTGCAGAAAATAACTGTCAGAGTCAAACTCTTCTATAATGTAATGGACTGAAATATATTAATAAGGCACACGCCAAGAGCAAGGGCAGGCGAGAAGTAGGCAAGTGTTACTTCTAAATTTGTTCACGCAAAATATATGGAAAAGATGCGTCTTAAATTGCGACGTGGTGGGGGCGTGTTGACCAACTTTACTGCGATCTGGACGATCTGCGTATTGGACGAACCGCTACTAAATCGGCACTCATGCCACTTGACCGGCTGCCCCTTGCCTTACGATTTTTGTATGTTAAGTCGCATCTGTGCCGTATCTGTTTCACGCCTGTGAAGTGCCTGCGCCTCGCGCGAATCTTGCCCTCGTCGAACGCAATAGAAGAGCTCCTGAGTTCATGCACATTTTCGCTCGGCTTGAGGAATCTCCGCTCTGGCTCCAGATCGGTAGTTTCTTTTTCTATGTTAGCTTTCAAGATTTGAAAGATTTCAACACTTTTCTGCTTATTGTCAACTTATTTTCTATCTATCTGTCTACGACATAAAAACTCACAATAACATTTATAAAGCCTATAGCAAAAATTGTGGCATTTTCACATTATGTACCCACCTTGTACATACATCATCTTTTCTATCGTATATCCATCAGTCCCCCCACATTGTCACAGATACCGGTGTCCGACGTCGCGCAGGGGCTGATAAGAGCTGAATTACCTCCCTTTCTAAGAAAGGGCAGTATGTGCGTGCTAGAACGGGGCGGATTCGAGCTGTCTTACGTTTTTCGCTCATTATTGCATTTTTCTCAAAATCTGTACCTATAATATTAATTATAAAACAGCTATATTATAATATAATATATTGAATATTGTGTAAAAGTTTTGGAATCATAGATTAATGGGTACTTAAGAAAAACGGTTTAAAAGCAAAAAGCAGAGGTAACTTTGGATTTTTTTTATGGCGTACAAAATATATTTAATCGTGTTTCGGAGTCGGCCATATTCTTGTAAAGATGCTTAATTATCAATTTTTTTTTCACTGCTATAATATTCATCACTTTTCGTTAAAAATCTGCTCAAGTGAAGCGTATTTAGGTCTTATCAGCCTCTTAACATTTTCCGTCGAATTCCGTGCTGTCCTTTTACTAAGAAACATGAGAAACATCATAATTAAACGTGAACTGTCGTAAAAAGTTACTAACAAATATTATACTATAGTGATTTGGTATCGTCACCAATATACGATATACAGAAGAATACTTCTGCTTATCCTTTGGTACAGTCGAGAGCAAGTCAAGCTTGACATTTGAGAGAGTCTCATTCTAGCGCGTAGAACGTAAAACATAAAAACGGTGTGAATTCTATGTGTTAAGTTTGAGGTGCTTTTTACTGTCACCTTTTACACCAAAACAGATAGTAAAAGTCAAGAAACTTAGCTTGATAAGATACGCCTTTTGAACAGAACTTCGACGGTATACCAGAAACCTCTGCATCCTATTAAATGTGCAAAGTCAGAATTCTAAATTCAGCGTGAGCTTTGTTCCACAAGTCAGCTGGTGTGATGAGTCAGCGAAACTTTCAGAACAACGCAGCGCCTTGATGAGTCTCAGGCAAAGAGCAACCCTCCTCTCCCCACTCATCGTGAGGTCGCATTTTGCTGATTTTTGAAACACGCTATTTTCTGTCCTATACAACGTGAAACCAAAAAGATATAGATAACAACCCTCTAATGTAGAACGGAAAACTTTTCTCACGAAACATAGGACAAAGTACCTACTTTGTCCTAGGTACCTACCTACGTAAAAAAATTACAACTTCTCGTAGCAATTTTACCTGCTGTAAGCTCATTTCGGGTATGGGAGGATAGTAATAGGTCTTTACCTATGAAATTGCCGAAATTTTCTTACAGATTAATGAGATCATAATTCCTATAATACTAATGCATTTTTTTTCATTTGTCTTATATTTGAAAGTTGACTTCAAGGTTATTAATTTACGCATAAAATAAAGTTTTTATTTTTATTTTGATATATAAAATTTATGGTTCGAAAATTGTTCGTCTTAATTGTCGTTCGATTTCATCATTAGATTTGCTATATTTTTTTACAGATAATATTTTTCGAAAATCAATTTTAAGCTTCTGTTAGCTTAATGTCTTCCCAATAATGCTTAAAAAAATTAAAAAGATTGGATTTGTAATTCCTAAGAAAAATGCAAAAATGTTAGTACTGAAAATTGAGTTTAGCTAAAATTCGCCATACAAAACGGCAATTTCATAGGTAAAGACCTAATATTTTGTTCGTATTCCTGACTTGAATGTTCCTTGGGAAATGTTTTTCGGATCAGATTCACATTCTTCTGGCTTGTTATACTGTTTTTGTTAGTCCTTGTTCCTGTATTTTACTCATACTCTAACATCCCCTTGAATCTTGCTGAAGGACTGCTATGTCAATGAGAGATTCTCGATCTTCATTTTATACGCTTCGTGCTTGTGTGTCGTTTGGTATTTACAATATACAACTTTCCCAAAGAAACATATGTTGGGAAATAAAATAAAATTTTGACCTTTTTATACAAACTGTTCGACCAGAGCGGGCATTTGTATGGAGAGGTCTTAATTTATTATATTTATATATTAATTTATACCAAATTTCAATTGTATAGCTCTTATAGTTTCGGAAAAAAGTGGCTGTGACATGCGGACGGACAGACAAACGGACAGACAGACAGACAGACATGACGAATCTATAAGGGTTCCGTTTTTTGCCATTTGGCTACGGAACCCTAAAAATATTAAGTCAATATTGACCAAGTAAATATTTTGTTTTTTCTATATGTATTACATTTGTATAACCAAATATATTTGTACGGTGCATGCATCACGTACATTGCAGTTTTCATAAACTTAGCATTTTTACTCGAACTAACCCAATTTAGGTCAACACCACGTCAGTCCGCAACTAACACTCATCGCGTGCACTCATATAATTCTATCAACCAAATTAGCAATAAATACATCGATATCATAATCAATCTATCATTTGAAAGTCCGTACGGAAACACCGTACAACTTTATGGTCCTTCGAGGATCTCGTGTGTGTGTGTTAAATCGTCATTTCGTCGAGATAATTCGCCGCGCGAGGTGAACTAGCAAGCATATCATTGTAACGTGGAACTTGTGACGTCAGTTTCATCGTTCACATCATCAAGCATCATCAATCAACACGATCATCATCATCATTAAGCATCATCATCAGCACCCAACAATATCATCAGCATATACAGCATAAGTACAGTTTGGCTTTGTGTTATTTTGTTTTATCTTGTACGGTAGCGAATCGGTCTGCCGGCCTCCCACAAGCGGGTCTCACCGGTACGATTGAGAAGGCGCTAATACCTACAAGGTTCGCAAAGGCACAGAGCTAAATATCAGCTGTTTCTTGTATAACATTTTATCAACAACTTATCAAGCAAGATGGAAGACATCATTATGAATCAATTTCAGCTTATGGAATCGATTGAAAAAGTTTTCATCAACTTTAGCAAGGATGGGCCTGACCGTAGGACGTCCAGCAGCATCCAAAGAAGGTTGACACTACTAGAAACCCTTTTCAACGAGTTTCACGGCAACAACGAGCAACTTCTTGATTATCAGGATATGGATCATGATTATTTCGTCAAGCAATGTTATCAAAGAACTAGGGAGTTCTATGTTACCC
Organism: Athrips mouffetella; assembly: GCA_947532105.1. Taxonomy (NCBI): domain Eukaryota; kingdom Metazoa; phylum Arthropoda; class Insecta; order Lepidoptera; family Gelechiidae; genus Athrips; species Athrips mouffetella. The sequence continues at coordinate 646,504 of OX383958.1, read as the reverse complement.
TAACTTCTTACCTGTCAGATTATGCGAAGCATGTGGAAAATCCTGAAACTGTGCCAAAGCCGGTCACGCCAAGGTTTTTCAAACTCACCCAGCAAGCACCAACAACAGCATCTCCGTTGGTGGCAGGAGTGGCTTCGCCATCAATTCAGCCGTTACCAGCGACGGAAACACCAGCATCGGCAGCGGGGTCTCCCATGGTCCATCACGAGACAGCGAGACCAGGACACGCTGCTATGACCATCAAACCAAGACCTGTGCCTTCTCCAGAGTTGCTGCAGGTTCCTATCAACCCCGTTTCTCAACCTAAATATCAAGCAACCCAGCAGGCCGACGTTCAACCTATAACTTCGGCCGACTTTAGCAATCTACTAGCAGCACTTCAAGGTAAACTTGACGCAGGCAACTCAAGTAAGTTTGAAGCAAGCAACAAACTTGATGAGATGCTCCGTAAACAGAAGAGCAATTTCAAGGCCTTTTCTCGCACCGTCATTAACATCGACTTCAACTCCATCTCAGAAAAATGGGGGTTCGAAGATATATTAAAAAATATTGAAGCCCGCTGGACTACAATCGACTCACTTCACTGGGAGATCGACAGCAACCTTTTTGAAGAAGATAGAGAGTATGAGCAATCGTTCAGCAGATACGAAAAACAGTACAATGAGGTCAAAAAGGTCTTGAATCAAAAAATGGGGTCAGCATCGTATAAAACTTATTCGACGCCGACCATGGACATCCCTACCTTCAACGGCGACTATCATAAATGGGTTTCATTCAAAGACCTGTTTAATGAATCCATCCACAGCAACCGCTCTATTTCGAACGCGCAGAAGATGCAGTTCTTAAAAAGCAAGGTTAAAGGCGAGGCAGAGAAGTTGATACAGCACCTAAATATCAGTTCTGAAAACTATGTTGTGTGTTGGGATATTCTAAATCATAGATACAACAACAACAAGTTAATCTTCAGCTCACATATCAATATTCTTATGTCTCTACCAATCATGCAGCAACAAGCAGCTTCGTTCATCAAGAGAATGCACGACACAGCCAAAGAGTGTCTAAATGCAATAAAAAACCTAGGTGTAGACACCACCACCTGGGACCCTTTACTAGTCTACATCCTGTCGCAAAAACTGGATGCCGAAACTCATAAGGACTACATCGAGTCGATCAGCAACCCTAGAGAGTTACCATCATTAGCCGAATTTTTCGAGTTTTTAGAGAATAAATTTACATCACTCGAAGCCTCGAAAAGAAAGCAAGATAGCATTACGCAAAAATCGACTGTACAAAGTCCATCGTTCGGCACCAAGCGATTGCATCATAATCAGCAAAGTCACAATTACAACAAACAATCAACGAGTAACGCTCATAGCAGCCGACCTTTTGCTAAAACTTTCTTTGCGTCATCAACTACTACTTGCCCTCATTGCAAAGGCGAACACGGAATTTTTATATGTAAAGAATTTATGGAATTGCCAAATGAAATGAAATTAAAATCAATCAAGCAAATGCGACTTTGTATAAATTGTTTATACGATCACAAAGGAAATAAATGCATTTCAACAAAAACATGCAGAAAGTGCAACGCGCAGCATAACACAATTTTGCATGACGCATTTATCAAATTAACAAAACCGCCAAAACAACCAACGGAAAATGTGCATGTTTCTCAGAATGAAGAAGCTGAAATTTTATTAGCCACGGCAAAGGTCAAAGTACTCGCGGCCGACGGTACATATCACAGCATGCGAGCTCTTATCGACCAAGGCTCACAGATCTCGCTTATCACCGAGAACGCAGCACAGAAGCTTGGACTACCTAGACGTCGGTGCAAAGGCGTTGTTTTCGGCCTAGGAGCCCAAGAAAATAACTGCAAGGGAGCAATGGTGATCACAGCATCGTCAATACATAGTGATTTCACGTTCAACGCTAACGTGGTCATCATGAAAAATTTAATTAATAATCTTCCCAACACAACATTTAAAAAGCCAACATGGAATCACATCCAGAATATCACGCTAGCAGATCCTGAGTTCAACTTCAGCCGCCCAGTCGATCTACTTTTGGGCGCCGACATCTACTCTCTTATAATGCTGGGAGGAATTATCAAGGGCGATCACGAAGCACAGCCTATGGCCCAGCAAACACATCTCGGATGGTTACTATGCGGCAAAGCTATCACCTATCAATGCAACGTCATCCTAAATAACCTAAATGACATACAAAGATTTTGGTCTATAGAAGATATCGACGATAACTCAATTAATATGTCAAAGGAGGATTATTATTGCCTACAACAATATCAAGAGCAAACGACGCGCCAAGCAGACGGTCGTTACATCGTAAGACTCCCTATGAAACCTGACACCTCAGAAAAATTAGGAGAGTCTAAACAAAGAGCAATAGCACAATTTCTTCAGTTAGAGAAAAGGTTCAACAAAAATGTGAATATAGCAGAAGGCTACAAATCGTTCATACACGAATACATGAATCTAGGTCACATGCACCGAACGAGTGGCGATGACACTCACACACACAAGTGTTATCTAACCCATCATTGCATCTTACGTGATTCCACCACCACTGCTCTTCGTGTCGTTTTTAATGGGTCATCGCCTACGTCATCGGGTCATACACTGAACGACCTCATGTACAGTGGACCTAACTTACAGCAAGACCTTTTATCACTCATACTAAAGTGGAGACGGTATGAAATAGCATTCACTGCCGACATAGAAAAAATGTTCAGGCAAATTCTAGTACATCCTGAAGATCAGTCTCTGCAGAGAATCATATGGAGAGATAACCCACAGCAGTGGCTACAAGAATACAACTTAGCAACCGTCACTTATGGTACGAAAGCAGCTCCTTTTCTGGCCATGATGACACTAAAACAATTAGCAAAAGATGAAGGTCACAATTACTCATCTTCAGCAAAGCAAGCACTGGAAGAAGACTTTTACATGGACGATCTTCTAAGTGGAAGCAACAGCATCGCCTCAGCGAAGCAGCTACAAGCGGATTTAATTAATTTACTTAAGTCCGGTGGTTTCAACCTACGCAAATGGTCCTGTAACAAACCTGAGCTACTACAGGGTGTTGAAACTACAACAAATCAGCAAACATTTGACTTCAAGTATCCAGAGTCCACGAAAACCCTGGGATTACGCTGGAATCCACGAGAAGATCAATTTTCATTCCAAATCAAACTCAACCCAGCATCACCGAAGTCACTAAGCAAAAGAGCTCTCTTATCGGAAATATCAAAAGTTTTCGATCCTCTTGGATGGCTCTCTCCAGCAACCACTACACTGAAGTTATTATTCCAAAAAGTATGGCTACATAACGTCCAGTGGGATGCAGAACTGCCAAACGAATTCAGCATGGAATGGCAAAAAATAAGAGTTGATTTGGAAAATATCAATGAAATCAAAGTACAGCGATGGCTACAATGCAATGACAGAGATCAAATCGAGCTACATGGTTTTTGCGACGCATCGACCAAAGCCTATGCTTGCGTAATTTATTGCAAGATAACTAAGCAAGAACAACCTGAGAATGATCAGTACTTACCGATCATCACAGCAGCGAAAGCAAGACTCGTGCCTCTGAAGAAATCCGTATCTTTGCCCAGACTTGAATTGATGTCCTGTTTACTATTATCAAAGCTAATGACAACAGTATTAAAAAGCTTACCCAATCATATCATCAAAATATTCGGTTGGACTGATTCTACAGCAGCATTGGGCTGGCTTCAAGGCGATACGAACCGCTGGAAACCTTTTGTAGCGAACAGAGTTGAGCAGATCAAAGCAATCATGCCGCCCGAATGCTGGCGTTACGTCAAATCGGCCGAAAATCCAGCTGACTGTGCCAGCCGAGGAATCACAGTTAAACAACTACAAGTTCATCCGTTGTGGTGGACCGGACCAACCTGGCTAACATCATTCACGCCTGAGAAGCAAGAAAAACACCCTGTATATATCACTGACCTAGATATGAATAAGTCAGTGCAAACAAACGTTGCTACTACAAGTGCAGATAACTTCATAAGCGATATTGTAAACAAACAAAGCAACTTCATGCGTGTAACCCGAGTTCTAGCCTGGGTTTTACGCGCGGTGTCACGTAACAGACCCAAGCAAGCATATTTATCAGTGGACGAGCTATCTGCAGCAAAGCGAAAAATCATACTCTATTATCAGAACCAAACCTTCAGAGACGAAATACAGAGTCTTACAGAACAGAAAAGCATCAGTAGGAAGAGCAAAATTCTCAACTTAAATCCGTTTATAGATCAAAACGGACTGTTAAGGGTTGGAGGACGAATAAGAAATTCAAATATCCATGAGGACATGAAAAATCCATTTATCATTGCACACGAAGGTCATCTAACGAACTTGCTAATCGATCAAGCGCATAGAGACACTTTTCATGGAGGAGCCCGCCTAACATTAGCTCGCCTTCGACAACACTATTGGATAGTAGGAGGAAACCGAGCAGTTAAGAAGCGCCTTCGCAACTGTGTAATCTGCCGAAAACACAGTCCAACAAAGCAAAATCAACTGATGGGCGACTTACCTGCAGCCCGCATCAATCCAACACGACCCTTCTTCAATACCGGAGTTGACTATACTGGTTTCGTCGAAGTGAAGGCTAGCAAGGGTCGAGGCATCAAAACGACAAAGGGATACATCGCTGTGTTCGTCTGTATGGCAACGAAAGCAGTACATTTAGAGCTCGTATCCGACCTATCATCATCAGCATTCCTAGCAGCATTACGTCGGATGGCTGCCCGTCGAGGAGCACCACGTCACGTGTACTGTGACAATGGTACCAACTTTGTCGGAGCAAGTCGTACCCTCAAGCAAGAATATATCAATCTGCAAGCAATACTAGATGACAACTTCTTCTCTCAAGTAGCTGACATGGGGATAGAGTTTAAATTCAATTGTCCTTCTTTTCCGAGCGCCGGAGGGATTTGGGAATCAGCTGTAAAGAGTCTCAAACATCATCTACGTCGAGTCCTTGGAGAACAGAAACTGACCTTCGAGGAATTTTCGACTCTCTTATCACAACTGGAAGCGTGCCTTAACTCGAGACCGCTTTGCGCTCTATCAGAGGATCCAGAAGATACCGAATACCTGACTCCCGCACACTTCTTAACAAGCGGCCCCACTCTCACCATCATAGAAACAGAACGAGATGAGAGGACAAGGTGGCAGCTCACACAAAAAATATTTAATGACATATGGAAGAGATGGCAAGCCGAATACCTATGTCAACTAACAGCACGCAGCAAGTGGCAACTACCACAGCCCAATCAGAGAAAAGGAGATGTTGTTATCATCCACGATGCCAACTTACCTGCAGGGAAGTGGTTACTAGGTAGGGTAGTCGATGTACATCCTGGAAAAGATGGGTACGTAAGAGTGGTGAGCGTCAAAACCAAGAACGGTATCATACAAAGACCCGTTATAAAATTATCAACATTGCCCGTGAACAATGAAGCACCACCTACAAACAAAGCGAAACAACCTAGTCAGCAAAAAGGATCAGATATCAAATCACCAAAACAAACATCGACTACAAAACCACCAATTTCCAATCTAGCAACAATAGCTATCACTCTACTTACCCTAATGTTCGTGTCACCAGCTCACTGTGCTTATAACATAACACAGCTGAAAAATAATCAAAGCATCTATTTTGACAAGATCTCAGACATGCACCTTATCAGAGACGAGTGGAAGCTTATCGTCTATTATGACATGACTCCATACTGGAACGGCAACAATATACTATCAAAGTACGTAGAGAGCCTAGGAAAAGTATGTTATAAAGACAAACCATCACTATGTGACGTAATCCTGCTACAGCTACGACACGGCTACGAGGAACTTGAACACTACAATCACATGTTGCTCGGTCAGCAAGCTACGATACAACCAACACGTGTTCGACGCGGTCTTATCAATGGAATCGGAAACATAGCCCGATCGCTATTTGGCGTACTTGACGACCAATTTGCCGAACAATACACGAAAGATATCAAATTACTAAGATCGAACCAAAAGCATCTAGCATTACTATGGAGAAACCAGACCTCTTTAATCGAGGCAGAGCATAATCTTTTACAAAGAATGGAAGAAACCATAGATAAACAACATAAAATTATCAATCAACATATAATCACTTTAGAAACCATGGCAAACTCCATGAAGCAAGACATACAAAAAATTGCAAATAGCAACGACTTTGCTTTATCAGCGATCATTGCAAACAGTATTTTGCTGAATCTAAAAAACATACAAGGAAGCCTACTTGACACCATAATGGACCTTTATCATGGATCATTCAACATTCACCTTATCACTCCAGAACAATTTCAGGGTGAATTGAACGTAATATCAGGCCAACTATCAAAAGATCTATCATTACCTATCAACAATCTTCTAAGTGAGTTGCCGAAAATTTACCATCTATTGAAGGTCAAGGCAAAAATGACGAAAGAATATTTCATCTTCGAAATCAGAATACCACTAGTGGCTAGAGATTATTATGAGATATATCAACTTATTCCTGTTCCGCACAAAAATCAAGAAAACATGGCTATTATAGTACCGATATCAGATTACATAGCCATCAATTTACAAAAAGACTCGTACTTTACTATGACCCTACATGATCTGCATACATGTAATCAGTACGATGATAGCACTTACCTGTGCCCACTTCGGCGACCTGTGCACCACATGGCGTCCGATAAGAGCCTTTGCGCAACGGATCATGTATCAAAACAATGTGCAACTGACACCGTGCCTTGTAAAACCACGTGGTCGGAACTACATCAAGTAAACACACAGTTATATTCATGTTGTGGAGCATGCACTATTAGAATCATATGTGGGAATCAAGTTACGGCAGAGCACCTGAGTGGAAGTGGAATTATTTCACTCAGTGAAGGATGTATCATCAGAAGCGAAGCCTTCACAATATATTCTCATAGACAACAAAACAACATCCTCAAGGTCGAATCAGATGTCCTGACAGTTGAGGTACCATCTATCAATCACATCATAGAATTACCTCTTCCAATCATCAATGAGACAAGCCTATCACTGCTAGAGAACACTAATCATACCAGTTTCCCCTATCAACTTAAGCAGATGGGAGAAAAAATCCAGGAAATGAAAAATAAAGCAGATGTCGTTCTAGCAGAAAACACTTCCGCACATGACGTCACACAAAATGTGCTCATTTATATCATATTAGCAGCGATCATTTGCACGAGCGCGGCATATACATGGCGAGCGGTGCGCACGCGCCGCTCTCGACCGGCCGCCATCGCCGCGCCCCCCGCACCCCTCGCCGACCTCGCGCCGCCGCCTGCCCCCGCCCGCTCGGCGCGGAACACGGCGCGGACCACCGCGCGGCCCTCGGTGCAATCAAGCAGGTCTACCCCTCAACAGCAAGAAGCGCCCCGCGTCCTCACGATCACGACAGCGGAACCCGGCGTGCCCTATGACGACACTACTGATGACGAGACAACAAACCCTCGTTATGCGCGTATTAAAAATAATTTAAAATCATAAATAATTATTTGTTATTGTAATTACATTTAGAATAATTTAAATTAATATTGCCATGTTATCTAAATCAATCAAAATGTAATGTAATCAGCACATTATCATGCATCATATCATACTCATCTGTCCTTCCATCCCTTTCCTCTCCCGGAGCATGTACGGTGCATGCATCACGTACATTGCAGTTTTCATAAACTTAGCATTTTTACTCGAACTAACCCAATTTAGGTCAACACCACGTCAGTCCGCAACTAACACTCATCGCGTGCACTCATATAATTCTATCAACCAAATTAGCAATAAATACATCGATATCATAATCAATCTATCATTTGAAAGTCCGTACGGAAACACCGTACAATATTTTATCCCGAAAATTGGCTTTTACCGCGCAATCTAATTGTTTTAGTTTCGTATATTGGAAGCCATTTGATTCCATAAAATTATGAGCTCTGTGCCCTGTTTAATGGCGGAGAGGGACCACGTTGTTTGCGACTAAGAAATGAGAAACATAAATATCGTTAATTGCAGCAAAATGCTCATAGTCTGATAAGTTGAGATCTTTTAAATAAGCTTGTGTCAACGAATAAACGGCAAAGAATAATACCAAACCATCTCCACCCGTGGTTGTCGTTAAAGGCGACTAAGGGTCTATGAACCGGAGGATAGGCAGCAGCATCTTTCTGTGTACACCGCAACATCTTATATACTGCGGTCAAATACCACAGCGGTCGCCAGCCGCAACGCTTACAAGCGTGGTGACTGTTGTATAGTTCCAAAGTACCACGCGTTTTTGTAGTATTCTGGAGGGAGTTCCCTGTCCAGCAGTGGACGTTATATGGGATGTATTTACAGCCTCTGTGATCTAGTAGTTAGAGGGCTCGGCTCTCGATCCGGAGGTTCTGGGTTCGATTCCCGGTGGGGACACTGTCTAACAAAAATCCCTTTGTGCTACCTTCCCAGTTTGGTTTATGATTGTCCGAAAGGTAAGAAGATTCCGCGCTTCGGAAGGCACGTTAAGCTGTTTGTCCCGACTACTATCTTCGGAGGAGGTCTTTGGTTGCTCGCCAATTCTGAAATCAGGGTTTAGAGGTCGGTCATCGACCTTGTAATCCACACAATATGATGATGATGATGAGTCAATCAGTTGCTTCACGTTGGTGCTCCAGTCTCTCTGCAACAATGTCATCTCCACATTATTAACACATCGCTAGAAGCACTCACAACATTATTAAATTTTAGGTACATTGTCGCTCCGACGAGAGAAGATTAAAAACCTTCCAAGAACAGCGCCGGAGCAACGATTATGTTTTTCAATGGACGTTTCCTGAAATTACAAATTCATGACTGAGAATCACCTGAATGCAAAACCGTCTATTGCAATCACGAGTTGAATTTAAAATTACGAAAAGTTTTAAAGATGGTCGGACTGTTTTATGGTAATTTCTCCTTTAGAAATGCAGCGAAACTGGCAACTTTACCGTTGGCTGGTTGTGTAGACATCAGTATAGAGTCCTTGTACATACCTATTCTGCATGGGCTAGTGAAGTGTAAAGCGTATCGCAGTCGCCTATACTAGTCGGTAAAAAAACTTAGTTAAGTTTTACAAAAATCAAGAAATCTTTAAAAATCTAATGTTAAAAAGTATAAACTTTGTTTTCGAAAGTGAAAATATATCTTTTTACTTTCGAGCGGAGCGAGAAAGGTATTGTATTCGTGACAAAATAAGTTTTTCTAATTTTCACAAAAATGTGTTCTAAATCACTTATACATCATAAAAAACAAGTCTCCCAAAAATGTCCGTCCGTCGGTCGGTCGGTCAGTCGGTCCGTCGGTCGGTCTGTCCGTCACGCTTTGGCCTAGCGGCTAAACGAATGGTTCGATTGACACCATATTTTGAATTTAGGAGTTTTATGCAAATCCATCGAAGGGTTTTAAGTGGTTTCTTGCTGGCTCTCATTTTGAGGGTAGCTGTCATACAACGAAAATTAAAAATTGAAATTTACTCAAAAACGGCTCATAGAATCTTGATGAAACTTTGCATGACCAAGCATCTCCATGTAAGATATCTTGCGCCAGTATCAATTGATCTGTGTAATTTCATATAAGGGGTGTTCCTGTACCACCAAATCGTAAATATGTGATTTACACAAAATTGGTTCCATTTAGTTTATTAAAATTTTCTAAATGTCTACCTGACTGGATATTCTTTATGATTTTGTTTGAATGAAATTAAGTACACAGGGTGTACCAACAACTGAAAGGGCTTGCTCAGTAGACTAAATTGAACAATTATTCATAAGGAACATGTGTTGGGAAATTAAAAAAATCTCCATGCAAGTATCCTACGGTAGTATCCATTGATCTGTGAAAATTCATATAAAGGGTGTTCCAGTACTACCAAAAGTTAAGCATGTGATTTACTCGAAATCGTTTGAGGTTTGTTTGTTTTAATGTATAACAATTTGAATTCTGAATTGATCTGTATATTTCATTTGAATTTTTTTTTGGAAAAACGTAAATAAAAGTTTGTATTTTCATACTATGTGTATGCCATTACAAATTTAAGTTTGCGGTTGATAGTTTTTCCCTGAGTATTGCGAGAAAGTAAGTGCAGTGGTGCTGTACCATTTATTGTACTTGTGAATTGATCATTAAGGAAGCGTAAATAATCCGTAATAGCCATTTTATGCGTGATTTTTGAAACTGTTTTTTTTTCCTGAATGGTAAGTGTTTTCACCAGAAAAACTGTGGTAGTAATATTTATTAGTCCCATGTCACATATTTCTTAGAGAGAAAGATACAAATTTTACGTTTTTAGGATTTGATTAAAATCCATATATTTTAGTATGCAGGTCCCTCGCAAGAAAGGGATACGCTTATGGGTCCATCCTAAGCAGGAGTGCTGCTACTCAAACATCCTTGGTGTAGCCAGTACGGGCGGCACGGATGAAAGAGCAGCCGCCGCTGTCGCACGCTTCCGCCGGTGTTTGTCCTCTGCCGCCACAGAACTATTTATAAGCCTGCCGCTATTGTTTCACGCCCGCCTGCTCGGAACACTTTTATCGTATTGTCCTCAATACAACCCCTCACCCTCACCGATGTACAGCCAGGCAGGCAGGGAGTGTGCAAGGTCGACCAACTTTATTTCAATACATTACAGGAATTAGAAAATTGCCAAATAGACAAAAACTGTTTTGTTTTTTATTATTGAGCAAAATTTCGATTTTATTACATAAATGACTTACATACACTATACTACTAATGTAACTCAGTTGTGTAGGGGGAAAGATTTTTTGAACCAATTAAAATATATGAAGAATTATGTAATGATAAATTAAAATTAAGTAATTGACATTCCCATTGAATTCGAAAATTTAAAAAATTAAATTTGTAATAATTTGGACCATAGATTGATAATTGATAAAATGTATCGTGACACTGTTAATACGAGTATATTAAGTGAGGCCGCTAGCCACAGCTATGGTAATAAACGTACTTATAAGAGAAAACCTAACATAGTTGGGTGGAACAAGCAAGTTAAAGAAACTCACGGGGATGCTCGGCTAGCTTTTCAGTACTGGGCTATACGGTAAACCTAAATAGGGACCAATTTACGAGACCATGCTAGGAATCAGGAAAGTGTTTAAAAGGAAACTCAAATGGTGTCAAGATAATGCGGAACAAATCAAAATGGACATTTTAGCATCACACCATTCGAAAAAAGATTTCTGTAGTTTCTGGAAGCAAACCAATAAATTGAATCCCAAGCCGAGCATGCCAATGAGTGTCGAGGGTGTTAGTGAGCCTGAAAGGATTGGTGAATTATTTAAGGACAATTTTAAGATAAGTTCACCTCTAGATCCATCTGGGGGTACACCACCGGTTCATAAGTTCAACTCCGATCAACCTGTCAATATAACAACAGAGGAAATATAGCGGGTGGTGAAAAGTATGACAAGAGGGGAGGCACCCGGGCACGATTCACTTAGAATTGAACACCTACAATATGCAGGTGTATATCTATCTGCCCAGGGTTCTTGCCATGCTTTTCAGACTCTGAATCGGCAGCCCCGGATCTATGGGGGGGCAAACCGGGGCACCTGCCCCGGGCGCCAGTTTCAGGGGGCGCAAAAATCATGTTCTAGTAAAAAATATTTTCACAAAACGCCTAGCATCCAGCGCAAGTTCTTATATTGATTACTGTTTTTATTTTAAAATGCCAATTTAGTTTTTAAGCACATCATAAGTTGATTTATGAAAGTATCTGTCAATTTTTGATCCGCGGGGGTATCCTGTAGCATCTATACAGCGTGAATTTTCATTTGTGTCGCCCCCTAAGCCCAGTGATTCTACTCATGAAAACAAGCAACTTTCCAAGCAAATTTTTTCGCCTGCCCATTCAAAATGAGTCGAACATGAGTAAAAAATTTTTTTCTTCGCGAATGTTGCTTGTTTTCATAATTAGAATCACTAAACCTTCGAGAGCAAAACCATGAAAATTCACGCTGTAGAAACTTAACAGTGCGCAATTTTATAAGGCCGTTTGTCCACATTTTTTTTTATAATTTTTAGGGTTCCGATACCAAAATGGTAAAAAAAGGAACCCTTATGGTGCGACTTTGTCTGCCTGTCCGTCTGTCTGTCTGTCTGTCACCTCTATATCTCAGCAACCACTAACGCTATCGACTTGAAATTTGGAATAGTTGTAGAATTTGGTTGCCCAACTTAATTGCACATGAAAGAATAAAAAAATATATGGTTATTACTGTAGGTAAAGGGGGCCCAAATAGGGGGGCAAAATTTCAAATTGTCGTTGCTAGTCCGAGTGGGGTATCATATGAAATGGCTTTATTTGTACATTCTAAAACATATTTTTATTTTTTTAAAACTCTTAATTTTCAAGTTGTGATGAAAAATGTAAAAAAAATACCATTCCCCTTATCTCCGAAGTTTGTGAAAGGAAAAATCTGAATTAATTACAGTCGATAGAAATTTAAGTAAATATAACAGCGAAAATAAAACGATATTTATAAATTGCACAGTTTTTTAGAAATCTGCAAAAAACTTTACAAACAAATTTAGTTTTGCGGTCCTAAAAATTTACTTTATTGCTTCCAAAAATAATATAAATATATCGGAACCCTCGGCGCGCGAGTCCAACTAGCACTTGACCGGTTTTTATTTTATTTTTGGTGTGGTGTGTCGCTATACAGTGAAATTAAAGAGTTCTTAATCTCCCGGTCACAAAAATTACGTGTTTTACAGTTTATCTCAAACGCTTGAGAGAGGGGCGCCACTACCAATTTTTTGCCCTGGGTCGAAAGAATCGAAGATCCGGGGTTGTCAATCGGACTTAGTTACCTACCGGATGGCTTGATGAAAACTGTGGTTATGCCTTTAATTTAAGAATCGCACGGGCGAGCTTCCGCCATGAACAACTACAGGCCCATATTGCTGGCTACCATTATGGCCAAGGTTGAAATGAAATGAAATTATTTATTTATTGCCCAATTACAGTGGTATAACAAGATGTTAGTTTGTTGATAGTTCCTTTACTGTAAGCTCGATTAGAGCATAGCAATTTTAGTTACAATTGTCATATGTATTCACAATAGCACATTTAGTCGGAAAAATTAACATTGCATGCGTAAAACAAAACATAATTTAAAGAAAGTCAAAACAGTATACAATCAATTCAAACAATAAGAAAATGTCAAATACAGATTTTAAATGTCAAGAAGTGCTTATTAATAATATTTTATACCAACATTAAGAAAACCCTAAAGTCATAGATATCCTAATCATGGAGAGTGTCAGTTTCAAAATATTCCTGTACTGAGTAAAAACATTTCTGCACAAGCCATGTGTGCAGCTCTCTCTTCAACATGTTTAGCGGCAATGTTTTGATTGTGCTCGGCAAGTGATTAAATAATTTTGTGCACATGTAGTAACAGTTTATACTATATATATAGTTTTTGGGCACTGTAAGTACTAGCCTATTTGGGTACCTAGTATTAAAATCACATACGTAAACCTTTCTCAAGAATAGATTTGAATGACTTTTAACAAAAATACAAATTTCATAGATGTACAAACAGGGCAGTGTAAGCAACTTCATATCATGGAAAAGAGGTTTACAACTTGTATACGGTGGTACATCACATATTGCTCTGACACACTGTTTTTGTGCAATAAATGCTCTATGTGTTTCAACGGACATGCCCCATAACACTAGGCCATATCTCAGGGGGGTGATCGTGGTAATTTCAACGATATTACCAAAACAAAAACGTTTGCCTTAAACACTTAGTTAAGACTTAACATGACTTTTGAGGCAAACGTTTTTGTTTTGGAAATGTCGTTGAAATTACCACGATCACCCCCCAGGTTTGAAACGACATATGCATGATAAGCTTGCAAAGCAGTCTTTTTGTTACTAATTTTAGATAATCTCCAAAGTGCGTAAGCGAATTTATTAATCTTTGTACATACTCTTGCCACATGAGACTTCCACTTACAATGCTCATCTATAACAAATCCCAAAAAAAGCGTTTCTTTTTCCTTATTCAAAGTTGTGTTTTTATACATCAGATTAAGATTTACAGGTTTAGCACCTTCATTATAGAATTGTATGTATTTAGTTTTGTTTACCTATATATTTACGTTTAAATTGTTATCATTTAGCCAGGTTACGATAGATTCTATTGTTTTATTTATATTGCCGTTATGGTCCGAGTCTTTAGTATCTGAGATAATAACAGATACATCATCCGCAAATAGTACGCAAGGATATGAAGTGATTCAGATTCAGATAATTTTATTCAATGTAGATTCTTTACAGAATACTTATTGAATGTCATGCAGAATACAATGCAAATAGAGCGAGTCTACGCCGTTTCGGATCGTGCTATGGCAGCGTAAAAGAAACGGCAAGAAACCACTGCAGCACGGCCTACTTTAAGAGTCGGCTTTTTACAATGTGTTTCTTGTGTTTCGCTGGAATATCAGAGCACCATACCTCTTTGTCATTCATATAGTCATCCAATCTATAGTAAGCTTTTTTACATAACGTTTGCTTTACACATTCTTTAAACTTTCTCTCAGGTAATTGCACTATATTGTCAGGTATTTTGTTGTAGTATCGTTTACACAGACCAACGAAAGATGTATTGACTTTAGTTAATCTAGTATATGGTTGATCAATTTTATGCTTATTTCTAGTATTAAAATTATGCCTGTCACAAATTTTTGGTAATTGATGAATGTTCTTTCTAGCATACATTATATTTTCATAGATATACTGGCATGGCACTGTCATTATGTTGATTTCCTTGAACAGTTCTCTCAGGGAATCACGAGTCTTCAGGCAATAAATTGCTCTTATAGCCCTCTTTTGTAAAACGAATATTGAATGTATATCAGCTGCTCGGCCCCAAAGCAGTATGCCATAAGACATAATGCTATGGAAGTAGCTAAAGTAAACCAGCCTTGCAGTAGCTACATCAGTAAGTTGTCTGATTTTTCTAACAGCATATGCAGCCGAGCTCAATCGACCAGAAAGAGCCGTTATATGAGGGCCCCATTGAAGTTTAGAGTCTAGTGTTAACCCTAAGAAAACTGTACTGTTTACAAAATCTAATGGCTCATTATTCAATACTATGTTATGTGAAGTAGACCTTACATTTGGTAGTGCAAATTTAATACATTTAGTTTTTTTGGCGTTTAGGACTACATTGTTAACAGTAAACCATGCATGAATCTGTCCAAGTGCATCGTTGACTTCGTTATAATTTTGTGATTTCCTACTTACATTGAATATTAATGAAGTATCATCAGCAAATAACACAATCTTTGACAGATCCTTCACCACAAAAGGAAGGTCATTAATATAAATAAGGAATAAAAATGGCCCTAATATGGACCCTTGAGGTACGCCAATTTTGACAACAGATCCCAGTGATTTCGTCCTGTTTACTTGTACCTTTTGAATCCTGTTTTCCAAATATGACCTAAGTAGTTTAAGTGAATTATTCTTAACACCGTAATGTTCAAGTTTTAGCAACAATGTGCTATAATCTACGCAATCAAATGCCTTGGATAGATCACAGAAGATACCAATAGCATCTTCAGATGTGGTGCTATTCCAATAAAATGTTGGTAAGGTTTATCTGTGCCTCATTTCCTAAGAACGCAGCTCCCTTCTGTTTTCTTACATCAGAAGTGGGATCCATGAGTGAATTTCACAAACTGCCGTTGACATCATAGATCAACATTGTATGTGTTTGGAAATGACAGTGATTCCAATGAGGTACACAAAGCTATGAACTCGGTAAGGTTTCACCAATTATTATGTACCTGACTTAGATCTTTATGCCATGATGTAGTCGTCGTGGCGAGGCAAAAATATGTTTGAAAATTTATGAAACCAGTGTTCTGTCTGTTGAAAGTTACAACACAACGGTTATGTAGGTAACTGTTTAAAGAGCAAAACTATAACTAAAACCAAAACCTCTGATCCGGTTCCAACTGAAAACCAGCGCCATGGATCTACGCAATCAAATGCCTTGGATAGATCACAGAAGATACCAATAGCATCTTCAGATTTTTCCCACGCGCAAAAGATGTATTTTAAAAGTGCAGTCCCGGCATCCGTTGTACTGCGCCCTTTCGTGAAACCAAATTGATGATCATGTAGTAAGTTATTTCTATTGAAGTGTGAAAGCATTTGATTGAGTATGACCTTCTCAAAAATTTTACTAAGTACAGGTAAGACTGATATTGGTCTAAAATTACTGGGATCCTTTTTGTCACCAGCTTTGAATAATGGAACTACTTTACTTTTTTCATTAAGTCAGGAAATGTACCATGATCGACACAATCATTGAATATAACAGCTAAATATGGAGATATAGTATCAATGATCGCACTACAGACTTTTACTGACATTCCCCATAGGTCCTCAGTAGTTTTCATTTTAATACTTTTAAAGGCTTTAATAATTTCGTTAGGGGTGACATGATTGAACCCAAATTCAGTTTCGCAGGCGTCCACATTCTTTTGAAGTAAATCGCTAGCATGTGACAGATGGTAATTCGTTGACATAGAGTAGAAATAGCAACGGGCCAAGTATACTGCCTTGCGGAACTCCATAGCAGTTTATCAATGTATCTGACCGGTAAGTTTTGACCTCATCATTAGTTTCGTCGAGGCGATTTATTTCAATATACTGTTTTCTGTCTTTTAAATAGCTATGCAACCATTCTAAGGCTTTACCACGTATTCCATAATTTTCACATTTATTAAGGAGTAGTCTATGAGATACGTAGTCAAAAGCGCGACTCATATCAAAGAATACTACTGTAGTTTTATTCTTTTGCACAATGCTATTTGTGATTTTATCAACCAAGTGAAATGCCGCTAGAGTGGTTGATTTTCCTTTCGTAAAGCCAAATTGTTCTTCTTTTAGAATTTTGAAATTTTCAATAAAATTTGATATTCTTTTCCTATCCAGTATACGAGCACCTGCGTCCATCCTACCGGCGAGAATACAATACACTTTTATGTCACAGTGTAACATTAGTACCAGTATACTCACTTACTGTAAATAATTACCTATATCAAACTGAACACAATGTGCCAGTGTAGTGCCGATGAAGTATAGTACGGTCAACCGCACATCAGTGGAAGCATTTGCAACTCTATTACCGCGCCATATAGTCCAAAGTGTTTCTACTGAGCCGCTGTTGGGTGTAGCAACCCATCTCTACCCGTGCCTATCGTTAGAAGTAATTAAGGTGAACTGGAGGATGGGCAATAGCTTCCTCTGGTGTATCGTACCATCTTATATATTGCGGTCACCCACAACCGCGGTCCATGGTGCCAGCCGCAACAAGTGTGGTGACTATGGTACTTCCCCTCCACTTTGTTGCAGAAAAAGCTGGCATTCTGTAGGGAGCTCCGTATCCTGCAGTGGATGTAGGTATTTCATGGCATGTTATGATGACAATAAACACAAAAGAACAGAGTCAGAAAGGAAGTCAATACCCGGAATAAGAATAAAGTTGCTTGTGGTTTAAAACAATCGTACGCTATTTTAAGGCTGATCTTTACAATAAATTTATATTGTTTATTTACAAAATAACGTCTGTTCTAAAATACGAGTTAAAGCCCTTTATTCAAATGCTATCGGTTCTATCACTCCTGCATTACTCACAACTTGACCCATCTAAAATAACACTATTTTAACTATTTTAAGGTCAGGGGGTACACATCTCAACTACCCTCTCCTTGGGAGTTGTTGTATTTGTATACGGGTACGCGACCCCGGCTCCCCGAGCTATTACTAACTCATCCTGATCCTTCCGAGAAAGTAATATCCTTTTACCTTATTCCTTTCCTACACCAAGTATTCCTATCCCAACTAACCTATCCCTCCCGTTCCTTTTATCCCTGTCCATTCCGCCAATCTAAGGTTGACCGCGCCGATGGATGCGTGGCTAGAGGCGAGTCTAGTCGAAAGCGGTCACAGGCCCTGGGCCCAGGCGAACCCAGAACTAGGCTAGCCTTGTCCTGGCATGCGGGCTCTGTCAGGATGGACCGTAATCCCTTGCTACTCGTGGGAACGCAATGTTTTTGAATAAAAATAAAAACTTAAAAGGCGGCGGTGTGGTTCGCAACCCATCACGTCACGTTCCTCCCGGGGGCGAAAAGCGGGCTACGGAGAGCCGCTTCGCTACGATGAATGTCAGAGGTGGAATGAATAGCAAAATAGATGAAGTATGTTAGATGATGGATGAAAGGCGTATAGACGTTCTCTGTGTGAATGAGACTAAACGGAAAGGTTGTGACACCACAGAACACGGCCCTTACACAGCGTACTGGTCTGGTGTTCCCAGTACCAGCAGAGGCTGTCAGGGAGTCGGTGTCATACTTTCCGGAAGAATGGTAGAGTGCGTGAAAGAAGTCGAGTGTGTGAGCCCAAGACTCATCTGGGTCAGACTGAAAGTCGGACTGACCCGAATTTTTGTTCTAGGTGCATATGCACCAACGAATATTGGTTCGCGAAAGTCCCTGAAAGCCCAGAAAGAAACAGATGAGTTTTGGGAAAATATGAGAGATACGTTAGAGAAATGTGATCAGAATGAAAGAGTTATCATGCTAGGTGATTTTAATGGATGGGTAGGAAGAAAGCGTGACGGTTATGAAAGAGTTGTTGGTAAGTTTGGTGATGAACGTGTGAATGATAATGGAATAAGTTTGCTTGAGATATGTTTGGAATGGAGTCTTTTTGTGGCAAACACTATGTTTGACCACAAAAGGATCCATATGTATACAAGAGAGGAGGGTGATGCGAGAAGTATGATCGATTTTGTAGTTGTGGATGAAAGATTGAGAAAAAGAGTTCTGGACGCTCGCGCATATCGTGGAGCCGCCATCGACACAGACCACCACCTGGTTGTGACCCGAATTGGTGGTCTATTTAACCGGTGGCGGCATAGACCACAAGAGCAGACGAGCGTTCTAGAACGTATCAAAGTAGAGAGATTGCAAGAGGAGGATGTCAGAAAAGAATACTTGAAAGACTTGAGTGAAAGATTTGAGAACCTGGATGAAGTAAATGATATTGAATGTTTGTGGAATGAATTTAAAGACGGAGTAGTAGGTATAGCTGTCAATGTTTGTGGGGTGTCAAAAAGGAAAAAGGGTGGAAAGAAGAAGAATATGTGGATGGATAAAAGTGTACAGGCAGCTGTTTGTGAGAAGAAGAAAGCATGGTCAGATTGGTTAGCAGTAAAAGCTAACCAAAGAATGCAGAGGGCAACAAGTGATGACGTAAGTGTAGCAAGAAAGGTATATAAAAGAGCGAAAGGTATTGTTAAGGAAGTTGTTGAGAGAAAGAAAGAGGAGTGTAAGGATGAGTTTGACAGAAGGCTTACTGAAGATTTCCAGTCCAACCAAAAGTTTTTCTGGAAATCCATACGGACAGCCCGAGGAAAGTTTGGAACATCGGAGCTGAGTAAAATCAGAAGCCAGGATGGAAGTATTATAAAAGGTGAAGAATGTGTTCTGAGGAGGTGGAAGGAATATTTTGAAAGTCTGTTTGAGAGAGAAAAAGCAGAGGCCAGCGAACCTAGGTCTTCCGTGGAAATGAATGAGAATGAAGAGGAGAATTGTGTAAGTGAGATAAGTATGGATGAGATTATGAAAGCGATGAAAAGTATGAAATCAGGTAAAGCAGCTGGGTATGATAGAGTGTCGGTCGAGATGTTGAAGGCTGGGCGAGGCATTGTGGCTAGTCAGTTGTACCGCCTTTTCAACTTGTGTTGGACGAACGGCCAAGTACCAGGTGACTGGTGCAAGGCTGTGATTGTGCCGCTGTACAAGGGAAAAGGGTCACAACAGGACTGCAAAAATTATCGCGGGATAAGCCTTCTCAGTGTCGTCGGCAAACTGTATGCAAAGGTTTTGATTGAAAGAGTGATGAAAGATACTGACGATAAAATATGGGATGTACAAGCGGGATTTAGAAAGGGAATGGGATGTACAGATCAGGTCTTTTCCTTGCGGTGCATAGCTGAAAAGTTTTTGGCTAAAAACCAAAAAGTCTACTGCGCGTTCGTGGATTTGGAAAAGGCCTATGACCGAGTGGTGAGGAATGAATTGTGGTCAGCATTGTCTATGTATGGGGTAAACAGTCATCTGATTCAAGCACTGAAATCTCTCTATGAGGATTCCAGTGCTTGTGTCAGAATAAACGGGGCGTACACTGAATGGTTTAGCATCGAAAAAGGTGTTAGGCAGGGATGTGTAGCGTCACCTTGGCTGTTTAACCTGTTCATGGATAATTGTTTGATTGATCTGAAATAGAGTATGTGTGGACTGAGAATGAATGAGTTACTCATCAAATGTCTTCTCTACGCTGATGACCAAGTTGTACTTGCGTCATCTGCTGACGAGTTGCAGGAGATGGTAACAATAATGAATGTGGCTTTGGACAAGAAAGGAATGAAAGTAAATGTAAGCAAGACTAAAGTAATGGTACTTGAAAGAGAAGAATGTATGACAGAGTGTACTATATTAATAGATGGTGAACAAGTCGAACAAGTGAAGGAGTTTGTGTATCTGGGCTCAAAGTTTACGAGAGATGGAAAGTGTGAAAGTGATATTGAAAGAAGAGTGAATGCTGAAAACATGGTGAATGGTGCCCTGCACGCCTTTATGAAGAGTCAGAAGGTGTCTCACAAGGCTCGTTTGGCTGTTCATGGGGGAGTTTTGGTACCAACACTGATGTATGGCAGTGAAAGCTGGGTATGGCAGAAGAAGCATGAAAGTAGAATTAATGCAGTGGAAATGAGAGCGCTAAGGAGTATGATTGGTGTTAAATTGAGTGACAGGATAAGAAATAGTGTGATAAGAGAACGGTGTGGCGTAAAAGAAGACGTAGTGACCAAAATCGAGAAAGGGATGCTGAGATGGTTTGGTCATGTAGAGAGGATAAATGAACGAAGATTGACGAAAGAGATCTACCAGGCGAGAGTGAATGGAAACGTTGGAAGGGGAAGGCCTAGGCGAACGTACCAGGACCAAATTCAGGACGTTCTGAATAAAGGCCAGGTTAAAAGTACCCTAAACCGACGAGCATGTATGAAAGGATTGATGAAAGTACAGGAAGCAAGGGAAGTATGTCAAGATCGTAGCAGGTGGAGGACTGTGGTCTCTGCCTACCCCAACGGGAAAGAGGCGTGATGTTATGTATGTATGTTAACTGTAACGTAGTGTGATATAGGCCATATTCTGCTTCTGCTACAGACTAGAAAATTGAACACACAAAACACTAAAACGAAAAGTCCGCAAAACATATAAAGGAATAGAACTAAGTAGGTACCAATTGTCTTTGTATTATTGGGAAAGGCTGGCATATAACAGAGGGAATCCCTCGAGGGTCCTTTATGTCAGAACGTCACATATTTCAGAGGCGTGTGAGCTGACAGACGAATAATGAGGGGCGGTCATCACATCACTCCAAGCTCGACATACCACAATACGCGACCATGAACAAAGGGCGACGTCCTGTTTTAGCCGGCGATCAAAGACGACAGATTTTATTTGTGTAGGGTTATATCAAACCCAAATAGCAAACCCTCGTTAACCCTCTCAAAAAGTCTCGATAAAGTCTTTCAATCGACCATCTGTTTGTGTACTGGTTCCGTTAGTAAATCAGCAAGAGCTTTATACTAGGGCTAAAAATATTATTATATACATATATTTATTACACTAAGTGCTATGGGCATTTATCATATAATTTCGCAAATTATTTACCTAGATTTACCCCTAGCTATTGGATCCTAGAGATATTCAAAAGTTTAAAATGTAATGCAATTTTATAAATTTGGAAAAAGTTACAGGCTCATCGTTTTCAGTCTCAAGCAATGTTTAAAAAGAAAATATGTTTTATGAAGATATTAGTAAAGATTAATATTTCATGGATTTGCTATGTTTTCAGTGAAAAACTTTAGCCTGATCAGGTGGCAGATAAAAGTTTTCGAAACAATTGCTCTGAACAGATAATAAGGAGGGTCAGGTGAAAGTAGACAAGATAAAGTGTAAAAAGCTGGTAGAGTTACTGCCTTGATAACGAGCGCGGACGAAGACAAGTGGGGAGGCAGGACACTTGAACCTGGGGAGATGTCCTAAAAATAAGATAATTCTTAACTTTCTTCTGAAAACAAAATTCAAAATACATGGTTATTTTTTTAACACTTTCGAAATTTTGAAAACCCGTGAAACTCAACAACTCTTCCCATGGAAAAACACCATGAAACAAAATACCCGAATGAAAAAAAACTAGTTCAATTTATAAAAAGATATAACTATAACATAAATATAACTTGAATTTCATGAGGTATTTGCAAGCCTAAAGTCCGGGGCGGACTAAAATTATGCGTTTGGAGGTGGGTTTTCAACATCAAATATAAGGTCCTAATGAAATAGTGAACATAATTTTAGTACGTGGTTCAGTCCATGAAACTGAACAACTTTCCCCAAGGAACATAGGTCGAAATACGAAAAAGCAATTTTGACCTCCCATACAAAATGCGCTATCAGTTGATGCAGTTTCCACGGGAGGTCAAAAATTAATTTTCGTATTTCGACCTATGTTCCTTGGGGAAAGTTGTTCAGTTTTATGGTCTGAGTAACATACTAAAATTATAATCACTATTTCATTAGGACCTTATATATTTTTGTGTGTCCCCGCCTGCAATACCTACCTCTTGAAATTCAAGTTACATTTATGTTATAGTGATATCTTTTTAAAAATTCAACTAGTTTTTTCTTTTTTTCAGTCGGGTATTTGGTTTTCTGAAATATTTTTTTTA
The DNA here is from genome assembly GCA_947532105.1 of Athrips mouffetella. Lineage (NCBI taxonomy): Eukaryota > Metazoa > Arthropoda > Insecta > Lepidoptera > Gelechiidae > Athrips > Athrips mouffetella. The sequence continues at coordinate 623,532 of OX383958.1, read as the reverse complement.
TTTAGTAACTTTTATTTTTTTTGATACCCTATGCCCTACACTCCCACAATGAATACAAATCTAACGACACCTCACATGTTTAAATATATCAAGCCGTTTAGGCTGCAGAGCGTGACATAGAAATCGACATACATACATAACCCTCCTGTTTTGGGGCAGTCGGGTAAAAACAAAAACTCGTGTGCTATTCCTTATTTGCTTCTAAATAAGGGTGTTTGCCCTTGGCTTCTCAATCTCTCGGACGGACATATATGTCGCGATGAGTGTAGAACGGTATGTAGCGAAGTCAGCAGTAGTGTGAGCCTTCTGTTTGTTTGTTAGTTTGCTCGTGTAGTTGTTGAGCTGCGACTCTAAACAATGCCTACTAGTTCTCACTCCACACTGTTTGCATTTGTTGTTCCGTTCCGACTGAATGACGTTCGCTACCTTTGTGCTTACGTTTCGCAGAATTTTTCATTCCCCAGTTTTATTCAAAGCTTGTTGTATCGATAACCAAATTGTAACCTTATAGCCAAAAAGATTTATTAGGCTTTACACAATAAGGTTACAATTTGGTTTTCATTATTGCATCTTGCCCCTCCAAGTACACACTAAAGTACAGACTTTTAAAGTTTGAAAAATAAAAACAAATATGTGATTTATCTTTAACAGATATCTGATATCCTATACTTTTAAATGAGCAATATTTGTATATATTTATTTGGAATCGGTTTCTCGAAAACGGCTGTAACGATTTCGATGAAATTTACCGTACGGGACTTTTTGGGGGCAAAAAATCTATCTAGCTGGGTCTTACGTCTGGGAAAATTCGTTTTCCTCGTGTTTTCCAGCAATTAATTCCTCGTTTTAGACAAAATATTCTTGCGCTATCTGTTGGTGGGTAGCATCGCTTGCTCACCCGATGATATTTGGCTATTACAGAGCGAAGCTCGGTCGCCCAGGTACTATCTACTGATAAACAATAGCTGCTCCTAGGCACCTCTACGTCAATAATATACTCGTATACCTACAATGGCGACCTAAAAAATCGCCTGGGTCTCTGGCCACAATGCATTCTGATTGTATCTAATATGTATTTCAGTGAGTACCTTTGATTATTTGTCTGAATTATATGTATTTAATTAGGTAGGTAGGTAAACTTAGTATCAGATTAAACACATAAGTACCTACGCAAAAATATAAAAATAAACAGGTGCTAATAGGTTCAAAATTAGAGCTACATTAAACAATAGTGAGATAGAAACTCAGAAACATTTTTTTGAGAAATTTAAAAAAAGTTATACATAAGTTCATTGTAATAAAGTACTCTTAATTCTCAGATGACACGGCCAGTTAACTTTTAGCTTAGTTTGCAAAAGTTAGCCGAAAACAATTTGCATTGTTTGAAATTTTCGCTCTCCAGTTTCGTAAATAACCCAGTAAAGACGAAATAAAACTGTACAGTATATTTACGAGGTAAGCGGAGTGCAGGTGACGTACTAGCCGAGATGTACCCCGTGCCCCGCCTTCATATCCCTAGTTACCATTAGTGACTTGCCGTCGACATTTATCAAATCGACAACTTCAAATATCATTTTTCAATTTAGGAATCCGTTTGCGAAATATTTAGCTTCAAAGTCCCCCCCCTCCCTTCCAACTAAATAGTTGTTATTATAAATAAAAAAATCACAGTAGTAATTAATATATATAATGAAATTTAAAGTAAAACTATCTCAGGTAAGAAGGCTTTACGGGTTAATGAGCTATAGCCAAGAACTAGAAATAACAAAAATAGAAATAGCAATCAGGCGCTAGGTTGAGCATTAGGAGGTAAAAAGTATATGTTATGAACATTATGGAATATTTTACCAAAACCTGCTCTGCGATAAAATAATCCCAAAAAAAATCTAAGGAACCCTATACTGCGCGTGGCCCGACACGCATTTGACCGGCTTTTTCCTTTCTCATTTACCTTGCGCATACAGCTAACCCAGCTGTCTTTTCTTATAACTTGATGCTAAAACCGAGGGCTGGGTGGGTTGTGTGTCGTCTACTTATTACGGCGAAGAGCTGTTTCAAAACTGTTTATTTTAGTTCTAGAAGAGAGGAGCCTTCAAACACGTGCTCAAAATGTGCAATAGAATTAAGGTTAACAGAATTATATATTTTTTTAAATAAATAAATATAAATATTGGGGACAATTCACACAAGGTCATTAATTTGATTCCAAACTAGGCAAAGCCTTTACTATGGGTACTATGATATAGAAAAACCGGCCAAGTGCGAGTCGGACTTGCGCCCTAAGGGTTCCGTACCTATTCACCATATTATATACTAAAAGCTTTTGCTCTTTGATTTTAAAAACTCCTCGACCATCCAACTTGACCCCTCTTTTATAGAAAAGTTCTTGAAACGGGAGCTCACCTTAATTGGTTACAATGTGTTGTGAGAAAAATTTAAATATTTATTGATTTTAGACTTTTCCCTTTATTTGTACTGTGAGACCTAGCTTCTTACCAAATTTCATAATTTTAGGTCAACGGGAAGTACCCTGTAGGTTTTGCTTTTTTGCATAAATGTATGGAGATGAGGACATAAAAAGCCATATCTTTTGATTGCGTCGTTGTAAAAAATTTAAATTTTCAGATCTTGTGTGGTTCATGGACTTTAATATTTGTTATCAATTTCAACCTGATACCTCTTCTCGTTCGTGAGAAAAACGGTCTTGACAGACAGACAGACAGACAGAAGGACAACAAAGTGATCCTATAAGGGTTCCGTTTTTTTTATTTTGAGGTGCGAAACCCTAAAAATAACACCCAGACACAGATCAAATACTCGTGTTCATCACACAAATGTTTGCCCTAGGCGGGGATCGAACTCGCGGCCCAATGCGTAGAAGTAGAAGGCAGGCTCACTACCGACTTAACCAACGGGCCAGTCATTATTAAGGGGCTTATAAGAGCTAAATACGCTTCACTTGAGCAGGTCTTTAACGAAAAGTGATGAATATATGGCCGTGAAAAAAAATTATGTGATAATTAAGCATCTTTCCAAGAATATGGCCGACTCCGAAACACGATTAGATATATTTTGTACACCATATAAAAAAATCCAAATTTACCTCTGCTTTTTGCTTTTAAACTGTTTCTCTTAAGTACCCATTAATATATGTATGATGCCAAAACTTTTACACATTATTCAATACATTATGCATAATAATATAGCTATTTGATAATTAATATTAAGGGTACAGATTTTGAGCAAATTGTAAAAATGAGCGAAAACCGTAAAACAGTACGAATCCGCTCCGTTCTAGCACCGCATTCGGCCCTTTGTTAGAAAGGGAGGTAATTCAGCTCTTATCAGCCCCTTAACCAATGCCCTTGAAAAAATTCTCTTCTCATTAAAAAAGTTGTTTAAAGGCGCATAGACGAATCTTATCATCGTGAAACAACTATATTTTCCTGTTCATATCTTTTTTTGAAATAAATTATAAGTAAAAGAAACTTTCAGACGTTGATTTTGGTTTTCGTTTGTCATGCTTTAGTTATAAATTACCTAACTTATTTATTACACTAACGAAGGTGCAATTTCTATATTAAATAAATAAAATAAATTATTAGGTACTTAATTAATTAAGCAATCTTAAATTTAGTTAAGTGTTAGGTTAGGTTAGTAGTCTTTTCTTAAAAACAGTTTTACTTAACCTAGGATCTATCTCAACACAAAAAAATTTTGGTAATAAATACATCTTTGCTCTCTCACCATAATAATTGCATGCGCTTATTTCTGCATATTTCTTTCTATTTGCTTTTCTTAGTGAATTATTAGTTTCATTTAACATTACTTCTTCTTTATAATAATTTTTTTCTAGGGCAATCAAATATTTAACTTTATAATGTACAGGAATTATTACCCACGACGGAACGGAGGCGGTATATGCGTTTGGGGTTAGAGGTTGTTTGTGTGTGTGTGTATGTTTGTATGTCTGTTACCATTTTCCAGCTAAACTACTGGACCGATTTCGATGCGGTTTTTTGCATTTAATGGCTGCTGTTTCAGAGCAGGTTGTTAGATATGTTTTTCGGTTGTGGACTACCAGGGGGCGCTGCAGCGGCCAGGACAGGTGGGGAGAAAAATATATTTTCTCGTCTACTCTATGGTGCGGGGTGTCGTAAGATAGGACTTTTAAAATATTGTGAGTATGCTAGTATCATTTTTCGATTAAGGGATCTGTTCGTGAAATATCTAGCTTAAAAGCGCATGTTTTCTGTATCTAGAACCAAGCTGCCGCCAGCTAAACGGCAATAATTGGAAATGTGAAAAAAAAAATCACAGGGTGAGTCTGACTCGCACTTGGTCTTTTTTTACAAGCTTTTATTTAACTAACCTTGTAAGTTAGTTAGTAATGTTAGTTTGTTTGGGTGAAACCTTGGAACGGAGGCGGTATATGCGCTTGGGGTTAGAGGTTGTTTGTGTGTGTGTGTGTGTGTATGTTTGTATGTCTGTTACCATTTTCCAGCTAAACTACTGGACCGAATTCGATGCGGTTTTTTCCATTTAATGGCTGCAGCAGGTTGTTAGATATGTTTTTAGGGTTCCGTACCTCAAAAGAAAAAAACGGAACCCTTATAGGATCACTATGTTGTCCGTCTGTCTGTCTGTCTGTCTGTCAAGACCCTTTATCTCACGAACGGGTAAAGGTATCAGGTTGAAATAATACCATATATTAGGATCCATGAACCACACAAGATCTGAAAATTTCAATTTTTTACAACGACGCAATCAAAAGATATGGCATTTTATGTCCTCATCTCCATACATTTATTCAAAAATGCAAAACCTACAGGGTACTTCCCGTTGACCTAAAATTATGAAATTTGGCAAGAAGCTAGGTCTCACAGTACATATAACGGGTATAGTCTGAAATCATTAAATATTACAACTTTTCTCACAACTAATGGTAACCAATTGTGGTGAGCTCCCGTTTCAAGAACATTCATATAAGAGAGGGGTCAAGTTGGATGGTTGCTGAGGCGATTTTTGTTTTAGTTCTATTTAAAAACGGGAACACTTACAAACTTGAAAATTGGTATGTTTATAGGGCATAGGCTATAAAATAACAACAAATAATAAAATTTGGTCAAGCGCGTGTCGGACTCAAAAAATCTAGCACATTAACTTACTGAAATTTCAACTAATACAATTATGTTTATGTGGTGGTACGGAACCCTCAGTGCGCGAGTCCGACTCGCACTTGGCCGGTTTTTTGCGGTTGTGGACTACCAGGGGGCGCTGCAGCGGCCAGGACGGGTGGGGAGAAAAATATATTTTCTCGTCTACTCTATAGTGCGGGGTGTCGTTAGATAGGTCTTGTAAAAATATTGTGAGTATGCTTGTATCATTTTTCGATTAAGGGATCTGTTCGTGAAATATCTAGCTTAAAAGCGCATGTTTTCTGTATCTAGAATCAAGCTGCCGCCAGCTAAACGGCAATAATTGGAAATATGAAAAAAAAAACACAGGGTGAGTCTGACTCGCACTTGGCCTTTTTAGGGTTCCGTACCTCAAAAGAAAAAAACGGAACCCTTATAGGATCACTTTGTTGACCGTCTGTCTGTCTGACTGTCTGTCTGTTTGTCAAGACCCTTTATCTCACGAACGGGTTAAGGTATCAGGTTGAAATTAATAATATATGTTAGGATCCATGAACCACACAAGATCTGAATATTTCAATTTTTTACAATGACGCAATCAAAAGATATGGCATTTTATGTCCTCATCTCCACACATTTAAGCAAAAATGCAAAACCTACAGGGTACTTCCCGTTGACCTAAAATTATGAAATTCGGCAAGAAGCTAGGTCTCACAGTACAAATAATGAGAAAAGTCTGATATTTTTAAATATTACAACTTTTCTCACAACTAATGGTGACCAATTGTGGTGAGCTCCCGTTTCAAGAACATTCATATAAGAGAGGGGTCAAGTTGGATGGTCGCTGAGGCGATTTTTGTTTTAGTTCTATTTTAAAAACGGGAACACATGCAAACTTGAAAATTGGTATGTTAATAGTGCATAAGCTATAAAATAACAACAAATAATAAAATATAGTCAAGCGCGTGTCGGACTACAAAAATCTAGCACATTAACTTACTGAAATTTCAAATAATACAATTATAATTATGTGGTGGTACGAAACCCTCTTTGAGCGAGTCCGACTCGCACTTGGCCGGTTTTTTACAAGCTTTTATTTAACTTACCTTGTTAGTTAGTTAGTAATGTTAGTTTGTTTGGGTGAAACCTTGAAACTGAATTTTAGACCAGTTATCCTTATTTGATCGGGCTGAAATTTGGCATATTTATGTAAGTTCGGTGACAATACAATCTTATGGTATCATCGAGCTGGTCTGCTGATGGAGACGGAAGCTGGCAATAGGAACTTCTAAACGGAACAGCGTAACCCCGTCGAGATTGGGTTCGTTGGATTTGTCTCTTCAAGTACTTTGGTCGGAGATGATCACCAGGGTCCTGATGATGAAGTCGAAAGGTGGCCATAGGAACAAATAAACTATACAAGATAGACCCGTCTAGTTTGGATTCGTTGGATTTGTCTTTTCAAGTACTCTGGTCCCAGATGATCCCCAGGGTCCTGATGATGAAGTCGGAAGGTGGCCATAGGAACTAATTAACTATACAAGAAAGACCCGTCGAGTTTGGGTACGTTGGATTTGTCTTTTCAAGTACTCTGGTCGCAGATGATCACCAGGGTCCTGATGATGAAGTCGGAAGGTGGCGATAGGAACTAATATACTATACAAGATAGACCCGTCGAGTTTGGGTTCGTAGGATTTGCATTCCCAAATACTTTGGTCCCTGAAGATAATCAGGGTCCAGATGATAAAGTCAGAAGGTGGCCAAAGGAACTCCTAAACTAAAAAAGGTAGACATCGTGTTGGGGTTCGTTAGATTTGTTTTCCCAAGCACTTTGGTCTCAGATGATAATCAGGGTCCATATTATATATAATAAATAATAATAATATAAGTGGTATGTCGATATTAACCTCTAAAAAGATTGAAATAAAAAATAAAAAATTTTGAAAAACCCACGCCGGATAATAAAACGTGATTTTAAAAGGAATAAATAACTTTTTGAAAGTCCCCCGACTACAGGTAAATAAGGAACAACAAATGAAATAAAAACATTTTAATAGAGAGTCTCTAATTCTGCCATACATTCAAATAATTATGACTTTTCTTAGTGCTTTCCACATTTACTTACCTACCTAATGGTTTTTCGGAGAGATAAACACAGTAATAATATAAAAAATAGGTAAGCACTATATATATTCGACTAACTATAATAAAATTACAAATTCAAAAAATCCCGTCAGGGGCTGCCATAGCATCTACGAGTATCACCCTACTCACGCTGTTCACATGTAGCACGTACCTCAGCGGCCCAAAAACTGAGCCAGTCGGGACACCAGACACAACACGAGCTTCTTCAACCATACGCTTGGTTATTACAGTTCGCATCGTTCTATTACTCAAATAGCTCTTAAAAAACTCATTCTCTGAACCACGAACTCCAGCTTCTCACATGGCAAGAAGCAGGAGCTCGTGGTCCAGCGTATCGAAAGCTTTTTTAAAATCCATAAACATGACTCCCACGTGGTTTTGTCACTTAGCTCTGTGTTGATGTCGTCTCCAAACTGTGCCAAGACTGAGTCAGTGCTTCTACCCTTCCTGAACCCGTGCTGTACGCCAGATATTAAATTGTTACGCTCTAGGAAGTTACTTATTTGACCGACAATGACCTTCTCTGTTATTTTATTAATAACTGATAATATAGCTATATGTCTATAATTGGTATATTCTAAGTGACTTCCTCGCTTGAATACGGGTCTTATCAGAGCATTTTTTAGCCCGTCAGGGTAAGTGCCTTGCTTTATACACATATTCACAAATTTTGCCAGAACTGGACTTATTTATTTTTTCACGTATTTTATATCCTGGGCTCTTATTCCATCAGCTCCAGGTGCCTTTTCATTGCTCAAACCTGTCATAATTTTTTCAATTTTGAATGTTGTTATATTCGGAAAATGGAAAGTTACTTTACTGTCATCAACATAATTTTCTTGACACAAGAACTTTTGGTCACACTTATGTCTAATCTGTTCGATTTTTGCGATTAATAATACATTCTTGCCGATACTTATTTTTAGCTTTTACTATACATTTATTTGCTTTATTACAAAATCGAGTATACTGTAATCTGTAGGTCATTTTATTAGGCGATGACTTCCAAATACGAAAAAGTTCGCCTCTTCTCTTTATAATTTTTAATAGTTCACGGGTCATCCATGGCTGACTAGTCCGTTTCTTTCTACATGTCACTACTTTTTAGGGTTCCGTACCTCAAAATAAAAAAAGGGAACCCTTATAGGATCACTTTGTTGTCCGTCTGTCTTTCAAGACCCTTTTTCTCACGAACGAGAAGAGGTAAGTAGGGAAGATAGGCTGGTCCTGGACCAACTAGAGGTGATGTGGTCGAAAGTCGGTCACCGGGATTTGACCTGGTTCGGTAGCTAATGTGGTCGAGGAACGGCTGCCGTTTTTGAGCCACTTTTTTGACTAGTTTCTAAAAAAAAGCTCATCAAATAAAATTCAGACCTAAAATTTTTGTTAAAATCGCGTTTTGACTATAGTAGGGGGGATAGGCCGGTCCTGGACCAGCTAGAGGTGATGTGGTCGAAAGTCGGTCACCGGGATTCGACCTGGTTCGGTAGCTAATGTGGTCGAGGAACGGCTGCCGTTTGTGAGCCACTTTTTTGACCAGTTTCTAAAAAAAAGCTCATCAAATTAAATTCAGACCTAAAATTTTTGTTAAAATCGCGTTTTGACTATAGTAGGGGGGATCGGCCGGTCGATTAAGGTTTAATTAGCGGATGAATGCGTACGTTTTATTCGTGGTTGATTAGCTCTGTGTTGATGTCGTCTCCAAACTGTGCCAAGACTGAGTCAGTGCTTCTACCCTTCCTGAACCCGTGCTGTACGCCAGATATTAAATTGTTACGCTCTAGGAAGTTACTTATTTGACCGACAATGACCTTCTCTGTTATTTTATTAATAACTGATAATATAGCTATATGTCTCTAATTGGTATATTCTAAGTGACTTCCTCGCTTGAATACGGGTCTTATCAGAGCATTTTTTAGCCCGTCAGGGTAAGTGCCTTGCTTCATACACATATTCACAAATTTTGCCAGAACTGGACTTATTTATTTTTTCACGTATTTTATATCCTGGGCTCTTATTCCATCAGCTCCAGGTGCCTTTTCATTGCTCAAACCTGTTATATTTTTTTCAATTTTGAATGTTGTTATATTCGGAAAATGGAAAGTTACTTTACTGTCATCAACATAATTTTCTTGACACAAGAACTTTTGGTCACACTTATGTCTAATCTGTTCGATTTTTGCGATTAATAATACATTCTTGCCGATACTTATTTTTAGCTTTTACTATACATTTATTTGCTTTATTACAAAATCGAGTATACTGTAATCTGTAGGTCATTTTATTAGGCGATGACTTCCAAATACGAAAAAGTAGTAGGGGGGATCGGCCGGTCGATTAAGGTATAATTAGCGGATGAATGCGTACGTTTTATTCGTGGTTGATTTGACTTGCAAAGTATTTTTTTGTGTCGAGACTACCCTAGATGAATGATAGACAGGTGCAAATCTATTCTACCGATCCAGCTCTGCAAGTTGTTACGTGTCGAATTTGTTTTTTGTGAAGGTTTCGTAAAGTTTATTACTTCACATTATGGGAAGAATTATTGATTGCTATAAATAACATCGAAGTCACAGGTGCTTAATAGTTTCCATTCTTATGAAATTGCGTCGGGATTTTGTATTGAGACCCCCCTCGATGAATGGTAGGTAGGTACAAATCTATTCAATAGTTCACATTCTTATGAAATGGCTTCGAATTACCTGTTTTTTTTTTTTTTTTTTTGTGATTCCTAATGCAATTTATCCTGATTTTTGTTCCATTATTGGAGGAAGATTTATTAATTTTCATAGATAACATCTGGATGGTTGAGCAATAGCGTGTGATCCGTTTTTTTGTGACTTCGATGCAAGTTTGATCATGTTAAGTAGACGCGTCCCCTCCATATTAAAGCTCTATAAAAGACAACTTCCTAGGAATCGACATCATTATGTTCAGTGCTCGCTTACCAGAGAACAAGATCTCGTAATATTTCCAGATCAATTGAATTGATTATTTAACGTATTGACAAGTTAGTGAATCTGTGTGTTCGTGTATAAAAAAAAATGGATGTAAGTGTGACTTATTTTATACGTGATTCAGTTATTGTGCTATAACGTTTTACCTCACTGCAATTTTTTCATTGTTTCAGCTCACTGAAAATACTTTTAAAAATTATCATTTCCCCGCAAGCAGTGACGATGAAACCATTCGTTCCACAAAATTGAAAAAGTCGTCGAAAAGAAACTGCATTGATAGTTTTTTGAAAAACCCAAGAAAATACTGAAAACTGTAAAGAAACCTTCGACAGTTGGACGAGCTTTGGAGGATGGCATAGCTTATTTGGCTTCCAATGAAGATGATGGGGCCTCCGCATCTCATCTGATTAAGATTGAGATTTATGATTTGCATAAAATCAAAGACGTCGCACCAGCAGAACTATGGAAACACGCAGATGTGCGTGTGAAATATTACGTACCGCCTCAGGAAGATAAACATCTGCAAAGTGCAAGAGATGTAATTTATAACATCACGAAGCAGGTGGCTTCAAGCCCAGACTGCATACAATTTTTTATTAAGAAACAATGAGTGTGTGGATGGTTCAAGCTGTGACAATGAACTTTTTTTTAGTTAAGTGTTTGCATGGACTCTGTAATATTTTTTGTGAGATTTTTGCCCTTTTCCCATAGCTGCAGAGCTATATAAAGACGTAAGATCCAACTTAGAGGATCGCATTCGTTTACCACACCCAGACCATGAATCCTCCTGAATTAAGTGCCGGAGAAATCCACTGATTGGAGCAGCAGTTATTTCAACTCTGCAAAGAAATTGAGAAGCAATATTCTAACACGTGAGTAGTCTAGCATTACACTTATTTCACTTGCTGTAACATATTTTCCGGTAGTGGGCTTAAAGGTACTTAAAGTGTGAACTTTCCATATTTTATTCATTTGTGATTCTTTCGTTTCTGTTCAACGTTTTTTTTGGCTTTACATCGATTCAATATGTTTTATAATTTGGATAACAGTTTATCTGAGCAAGAGATTTCGTTGTTTAGTAAATCTCTCATTCTAAGTAAATTTCATAGAAACATACGAATGTGGTTTATACAAAAAGTTCTACCTGTGTCACTTTTGCGAGACCCAGACATTTCACCTTACTATACGCCTTGTACTGGTCACTTAAAGTACAATCCAAAGAAGCTGCATTATGACGAAATCGATGGGGTGTTAACGATGCAAGCGTATTGTACACATTGTCAGCAGTAATATAGGTTAAGTAGATCATATAAATTAGGTCCTAGTTTATCGAAAATTACTACCAATTAAGTTGTGTTTACATTATTTTTTTTGTTTTTACAGTTCAACGCAATACAGAAACAAACCCGTAGCCGTGGTAAAAGGAGAACTGCGAAAAATATCTAATTATTCAAGATCACTGGCACCTTGGACTTTAGCCGCAGGTTGGCGCCGCCAATGGCGTTCAATTAATCCACTTCAAATTGACTGGAGCTATGAGGAAGAAGAAAAATTAAGAGCAGAGAGTCCGGCAAACCTTCCGCTATTCTTACATTCTCCGAAAAAAATTATTTTTGACTGGAGCTATGAGGAAGAAGAAGAATTAAGAGCAGAGAGTCCAGCAAACCTACCTCTATCCTTATATTCTCCGAAAAAATATTTAGCATTTAAACAACATTAATTTATTCATGTGTAATTTTATGTTTACTTGACAATAAATTTAATTAATAGAACTTTTGTTTAATTGATGTCACCTATAAAGTAAATAAAACACAAAATACATTATTTTAAAATTTATTTCAATTGGACCAAAATAGACTGAAATAGTTGTCTTAAAATTAAATCATTACATAAAGTATCCTTAGTAAACAAACTCGTAAAATCAAACATTGACACTCCATCATATCTAAAGTAAATATATAATAAACAATACATTCCACATACGGAAGTCAGGTAGTTTTGAAGAGTTATACTATTATGAATATATAGTCTAGAGTTTCGTCTCAAAGGTAAATGGTTGGTTTACGAGCAAACGAATCAAAATACAATACATACATGCCTACATGCCTACATGCCTCCGCCAGCCACTTGTAGTTCTTTAAAATTATTTCTTGATAGTGTTGATAGTGTCATGAGTCAAGTCGAGGATGTAGTTGTTGTTGGAGATTTTAACCTGCCTTTTATTAAGTGGGAAAAGTCATCAAACTCTGTAGCCACGACACCCTCCAACTTTAGCTGCACCCTCGGCTTGTTGCTCACTGACTTTATGGCTGTTAACAACTTCATTCAATGTAACCATATTACCAATGTTGATGATAGAGTTCTTGATCTTGTATTGAGTTCATGTGATAATTTTCAAGTAAGCCAACCACCTGGTGTAATAAGTAAACTTGATCTAAAACATCCACCGTTGCTTCTGACTTTTATAGATGTTAGCATTAAGTCCCTCAGACACAATAATCAACCATCCTTTAACTTCTACAAGGCGGATTATGTAGCTATCATGGCGGCTTTAAGCGAGCTGGATTGGGATGCTATCTTTAGCGATTGCAATGATGTAAATGAGATGGTTTCATTATTCTACAGTATACTAAACTCCTTAATAAAAGATCATGTCCCAATGCGTAAATACAATAGGTTTAGGTATCCACCCTGGTTTAATAAACGACTCATAAAACTTCTGGCTGAGAAGGATAAGATTAGGTCTAGATATCGTCGATATAAAAATCCTCGTGATGATGTAGAGTTCGGGTTGCTGCGTGACAGGTGTCATAAACTGCATGATCAGCTCTATACAAGCTATATGGCTGGAGTTGAGGCAAATGTTGTCAAAGACCCTAAATCCTTCTGGAGATATGTGGAAGATAAGAAAGACAAGCGATCGAAGTTTCCTTCGACTATGCATTTGGGAGATAAAGTAGCACACACTGGAACTGACATCGCTAACCTCTTTGCGGAAAAATTTTCAAGCGTATTTGTACCTGGCGGGGGATATGTCGATCCGTGCCCTAATCTACCGCCATTGTCTGTAAACACAGTCAACTCTGTTTTTGTAACGGAACGGGAGGTTTTACGTAAAATCAAAAACCTTAAAGTATTCCAAGGTGCTGGTCCGGACGGCATTCCTCCGCTGTTTATAAAGCGCTGCGGTGGCGTTCTTGCATATCCTCTCTCTGCTATCCTAAATAGGTCACTTTCGAATGGCATTTTTCCTGAGGAATGGAAGAAGGCTACCATTCTTCCGCTTCACAAGAAAGATGATGCCAGTGATGTCGCAAACTACCGCCCCATCTCTATTCTTTCTTGTTTTTCCAAGATTTTTGAGTCATTACTCTGTCCCGTTATTAGTCGCCAAGTAGATCAAGTCCTGTCTGGTCATCAGCATGGTTTTAAGAGAGGCCGTTCGACTGAAACAAACCTTGTCTCTTTCGTGTCTGAAGTCTCAACTGCCATTGACAAGGGCAATCAAATTGATGCTGTCTACACAGACCTGACTAGCGCTTTTGATAAGGTGAGCCACACGTTGTTGCTAACTAGGCTTTGGCAAGTGGGAATCGATGGTTCCCTACTCAATTGGTTCCGCACATATCTAACAGGGAGACCTCTCATGGTGTCGGTAAATAATTTCTCTTCTACCGTATATAATTCTGAATCAGGGGTACCTCAGGGTTCGCATTTGGGCCCAATACTGTTCTCCATCTTCTTCAATGACATTACAAAATGTATACACCACAGTAGTTTCTCATTGTTCGCTGACGACCTCAAAGTCTACCGCGTCGTGAATTCACGTCAAGATATGGACTTACTGCAAAGTGATATAGATAGGATTTCGCAGTGGTGTGTCGAGAATGAGATGGTTTTGAACACCAGCAAATGCAACCACATAAAGTATACACGTAAGAAGCAACCTTTTGACTCAACTTACCATCTAAATGGTTACCCCATTCAGGAGGTTAAGGAAATGCGTGACCTTGGTGTTGTAATCGATGGGAAACTATCATTTCGTTCGCATGTTGATAACGTTGTTAAAAAGGCGTCACAAATGCTCGGTTTCCTCAGGCGCAATACTCGTAATTTTCGTTCCATGAGACCCAAAATGACATTGTATAATGCACTGGTGCGTAGTCGCCTTGAATACTGCTCTACCGCTTGGTGTCCCTTCTATGCAGCACAATCTCAGCGCATTGAACGAATACAGAGGTGTTTTACTAGAACGCTAGCCTTTACATCGAGCAATATTTCCCATCGTTGCCCTTACGAGACACGCTTATCCTTTTTTAGTATGAAAACCTTGAGGACTAGAAGGAAAATTCGCGATATTATGTTCTTATATAAGCTTATTAACAACTTCATTGACTCTCCGTCCATCCTAGGCTCTGTCGGTCTTGCAATTCCTTTTCGTTATCCTCGTGCTCCGATAGTCCGGTTATTTTCACGTCCGCATTGTAGAACAAATTTAGGCTTAAACTCCCCCCTATCTCGGATTTCAATGGCATATAACGAACTTACTAAGCTTAATGCTAACATCGATATATTTAATGACAGTTTGTGCAAATTTAAAGAAAAAATTACTTCTGTGTTGTCTTGACCGCCATTTTATTTAAATTGGTGTTTAATTTTGATCACTGTTAAAATTTTCTATCTATTAGTTTAAAGTTACTAACCTTACTATTTAATTAAATTAAGAGTGCTGTGCTCGCCTATAATAGGTCTTGGTGTCAGACCGTTTCCCTATGTATGCTTTAAGTAAGTTTAACACCATTACTGTTGGCGTTCCTAATTAATAAAATAAAAAAAATAAAATAAAAAATATTCCGCAACACCATCTGAACTTATGTAAATAGCTATCCAATGCGATCCAATTTTCGTATCGGGATCTAAATTACTTATCAAAAAGAATGGTAAAGTAACATAATATGTTAGGCGGTTAGCAGCAAATACATTGAATTCTAATTCAGGGTCAATTTTTTCATGAATCTTTGTATATCAAAGGTATCCATTCTTTTTTTTTATTTCCACACATCTGATTATTAGAGCTGCGAAATAAATTATGGTAAAAATCAAACCGGATTATATTTTTATATGAATACGTTAACTCGTAAAATCAATTACATTTTTAACTATTGTAGTCGAAAGTAACTTCACGATTTTTATTTATTTCCAGAATATTATCAAACTCAGCAAAAACTATACAATTAACTGTTGTTGGTAGAGCGCGATCAAATCGAACTTCCATCCTGACGCTACCATGTTTGATTAAATTCCAGTGTGTTAGTGAATTAGCACACAAATCAGGGGTCATGTCAAAAGCCATTAAACAATATCCACCTGAGTAATCGTTCATAAATAAATAATAACCTTCATTCGCAAAATGAATGCCGGTACCAGAAAACAATGTGTTGTATGCGCTTACAAACATATCATTCGGAAAAGATGGTTGTAATGTACATGATGGAATTTGTTGACCATCGACATATAAACTAAACAAATTCATATTATAATGATCAAAATTAAATGGATTTTTATTTAAAGATCCATTCAATGCAGCATTATCTACGAATCCAATCACGCATCTTTTAGGTATTTGCCCAAGAAATATATTATCAAGAGCTTTTCCTTGCACCCCCGCTGGTATAGTTAACATTTTGACTTCCGCGCGAGTGATAGGATATTTTGCAGTAGTAGTAGCTAAAACTTTTTGATGAGCAAGTAGAACGGATGGATTAATTCTAGCTTTACGCATTAAGACAGACGCACTAGTAATATTAACTTTAAATTTTGAATCTACATTGGAACATAAGAGATTGAAAGTTTCTTTTGTACGCACTAATTTTATGCGCATTTCTACGCCGTTAATCAAAAATTTTTCTTGATTGAATATATCACCATGCAAATGTCCCATCATTCCCACTTCCTTGCCGTGTGTCAAGCTATGCCTCATATTAAATCCTAGGTTAGCATCGTCACATGTATCCATTTGATGAGCTGCATCGTCATGCCATAATCCACAAGTGAGATGAGTCATTTTAGCTCCCCTGTCATAATTAAGTAAAGTTTCGATGTATGCTCGATAAGCGTAGGTGTTATTAGGAGGTGAGATGAGCTTTTGATTTAAATATATATCTAACTGGCTGAAAAGAGAATGTAACCAATTGTTTACTGGTGCAACTTTAACAGTGTCAGGAATTGGTGTGCCATCACGATTAACAATTTTTGCTTTCACAATGAGTAGTGTGTGCGATAAGTCGATATAATCATCTCCAGAGCCAGGTATTAAAAATTCAATGGGTCCATCATCGGTTAATGATGACACTGGGCTATAGTTAATCCACTGCCCACTCTCTATACTTGTTTGTGTTGATGGGAGGGCAAACAAATCTTATTCTGATTTTACACATTCACAAGAGTTGTTATGTAAGAATGCCATGATTATTAAGATGTAAATATGTCGTTATTTGATTTTTTCGTGGCACCTCTTCGCTTCAGTGCTTTCTTACGAATAGATAATTTCTTTGACTGTCTTCGAGTTTTATACCCAGATCCAGACATCAAGGAATCAATTTTATTTTCCGCTCTTCGTTTTAAGATTGCACTTACATTTTTTAGCTGTGTTTTGGCAGGATCCGCGAGTGGGTGTGCATTAATCACATCAGTCAACAACCCCATACCTGCATTTAAGGCTTCGGAACCAATTGCCTTCGCCCCACTTTTTAAAAGAGGAAACACAGATCTGAATAAACCCCCAAGAAAACTACCAATACCATGCCCCCGCTGATGAGGAACGCCTCTATACGAGTATACAATGCCTACTCCCGTTCCAGCTTGATGTGAATAGTAATGGTGGTAAAGACATAGTTGGGTTTGTTTATTAATCAATTTATTCGCTTAAAATGTAGTTTAATACATGCAGTTCCAAACTGGAATGGTACTCTATCACCAATGCTTGTTCTTATATCTATTTCAATAACATCAAACTCTCTACGCATAACTGGTAAGTAGTGTGCCGGTGAAAAAACAGTATATTTCATGGGATCTAGTGGTGCAACTCTTAATAATGATGTCATGACATCTCCCACTATCTGCGGTTGCACTATGTCTGAATATATAAAAAGTTGAGATGGTAACCCCAAATTCAGGTTCACTGGGTATTTGCCTGATTTATGAACAGCGATATTTGTATTAGGTTCAAATCCAAGCTGCAAACATAGCTTAGGTGCGAGATTCATAGCTAATATATCATCTGAAGTAGATACTGTGACAAGCTTTGATATTTTATTGTATTTAAAGGTTACTTTTCCTTTTAACAGATTATTTTCATTAAAAGACTGTAAAAAGTGAGTGACATCATCATAGTTTGTGGTAGGTATGTTAGATATGTACTGTAAACCATTTTCATGTCCCTCTTCTTTTTTAGTTACATAAAATATGTTTTCATGTTCCTGCACGTTGAACATTGTACAGGGATAGTTAAATTCCACTAATCCAACAACCTATTCTCCTTCTAACTTAAGCGTTTTTGGTAGTTTGGTGAAAAAATTTGTGGTTGCATTGTTAGGGAAATACAACATTGAACTATTCAAAAGTGTTAAATAAAAATTATCCTCCACTATATTTTTTCTAAATTTGAAGCTAATATCCAAGTATTAAATTTGTGGGGATAACCTTTCCACTTAACGAGCACTTGCTTTCTGTTACCTGAGTAGCGAGACTGTATTATTTTATCTATTTTATGTGTATCTTGGGGGTTATACTCAACCTTTTGTAGTTCTTTACCATAAAAAGTTCCTACAATTGACTCATTTTGCAAATCCTTGAGGGTATCCATACTAATATTATAAATGCGAAAGTAACTCTGTCTGTCTGTCTGTCTGTCTGTTTGTTTGTTGCTCTTTCACGCCTAAACGGCTGAACGGATTTTGATGAAATTTGGTATGGTGATAGATGGTAACTTGGAGACGGACATAGGCTACTTTTTACCCCGGGAAAATATCTCATTCCCATGGGAATCTACACATACAATAATACTCTAGCGGGCTCTTTCACGCCTAAACGGCTGAACGGATTTTGATGAAATTTGGTATGGTGATAGATGGTAACTTGGAGACGGACATAGGCTACTTTTTACCCCGGGAAAATATCTCATTCCCGTGGGAATCTACACATACAATAGTTCTCTAGCGGGGTTGTATCTGCTACAGCACACCGAAACTACTTAACCGATTTTGATGGGACTTCTTTTTTTACTCAACTAAGTATCGCTGATTACGAAAACTACTACAATTTTGAAATCCAACGTGGTAGACGTAAACTACCATTATCCCCTGGGGATAAGGTTGAGGTGCGATAGGGTTGAAATGTCTAAAAATCAATATGGGTGTCGTTTGTAAGGTTTATCGAGCCGCTGATTACAAAAACTACAACAATTTTGAAATCCAACATGGTGGACGGGAAATGCTATCATCCCTTGGGGATGAGGTTGGGGTGCGATAGAGTTGATATGTCTAAAAATCAATATGGGTGTCGTTCGTATGGTTTATCGGGTCGCTGATTACGAAAACTACAATGATTTTGAAATCCAACGTGGTGGACGTGAAATACCACCACCCCTGGGATGGGGTTGGGATTCGATAGGTTTGAAATGTCTAAAAATCAATATGAGTGTCAGTTGTATGTTTATATAAGGATAGGGATAGCGGTTAAGATGGCGTTAGGGGTAGAAGCAGGGATAGGGGTAGGGTCAGGGATAGGGAGAGGGAGAGGGGGAGGGATAGGGAGAGAGTGTAAGGGAGGGGAAAATGAGGGGAGAGAAAGGGGGAGGGAGGGGTAGAGGGCGTGGGAGGGGGTAGAGGGAGGGAGAGGGGGAAGGGGAGGATGAGTGAGGGGAAGGGGGAAAGGGAGGGGAATGGGAGGAGGGCGAGGGGGGAATGGGAGGAGGGCGAGGGGGGAAAGGGAGGGTGATGGGGAGAGGGGAAGGGGGGAAATGGAGGGGGAAGGAAGGGTTAGGGGGGGAAGAGGGAGGGGCGAGGGAGAGGAAGAGAGAGTGGGAGAGGGTGAGGGAGGGGGAGTGGGAATGTAGGGGGGGGATACAAAAGGATAGATAGGGAGGAATAGGGACCTTTTTTACTTTTATGAATACCTCCTCGCTACCCATTCACTTCACTCCCTTTATTGCCTTCTTTTTTAAGTTCGCCTGTAACGGTTGACAATGAAAATTCCGCACTACCTACCAGTTAAATAAAATCAAAAGATAATTAAGTTTGTAGTAAGATGCATTTATTCAACTTGGATAAGTACAAATGCATCTTTTACGTAGGGATCAAGAAGGATAAGCGCTCCGTAAAATATGTTTCAATTAAGTTCGAGTTCTGTTTTTTTATAAAATCTACGCGGACGAAGTCGCGGGTAACAGCTAGTATACTATAAATGGTTTTCTTTTGATAATTGAGATTATAATGAAAACTTCATCACTCCAATTGGTTTCATAGCCTTTTTGAAATATATGTTTGTATTTGGTTATTCTTACAAAATCACCTACTTTAAATATAGGTGTAGTACTGTTCATATTGCTACGTTTTAATTTGGGTCTTTCGTATAAATTATTCCAAACAGTCATAATATTATTCGAATTCACATCACATGGTCGCATTTTAATATTTGAGTGATAGCTATGGTTATATGATTTAAGAAAATCTTGCAAAATATCTACATACCTGTATGTGTTTTTATGAGTGAAATATCGCCACATTTTCATTTTCAAAGTTCTTTGAAATCTTTCCACAATACTAGCTTTTATATCTGGATTGTTTGTTGTATAGTAATTTACATTTCTACTTTTTAAAAATGATTTAACATCTTTTGAAGCAAATTCAGTACCTTTATCAGATTGAATATGAGTAGGGGTATCTTCGGCTTCACTAAATATGCTTTGAAAACTACTTTTTATGGTCTCTGAATTCTTTTTTTTAATAGCTCTAGCAAAAGCATATTTACTGAATACATCTATAACACAAAGTATATATTTGTAACCATCATTATATTGACTATAAGATCGCATATCGCTAAGATCTGCTTGCCATAGTACATTAAAATTAGACAAAACATACTTATTTCTCGGAAACCTTTTTTGAACTGGTTTATGTAGAGTATACGTTTCTTGACCTTGCAGCCACTCTTGCACCTGCTTTTTATTCATTTGCCCTTTCATTGCTTCTGTGAGTTTATTGACGCTGCTATAACCAGCGGGATTAGAAACATCATAATAAATTTGATTGACATCTAATACGGATTCCATCTTTCCCAATTAATTACCTTGCGAGCTCTAAGCCGTTCTGATCTGGATCTACCTTGTATTGGCGTATTTTGTATTCTTGGACTGTTCTTATTTTTATCGTCAAGTTGTATCAAGGAAAATTGTGCGTTTGGATTACCGAGACAATTAATGGGGATTTTAATATCAGATAAAACTTTGACAAACTACTCATACCCTAGCGGGTTAAGACGTTTTACTTTTCTTACGACAAAGTGTACTAATTCAGTTATATTACTGAAAGGAATATCTTTGTCACTTACAAAAACGGTTCCATTGTCATTCCAGCGTATTTTATTTCTATTTCGCACCAAATAACTTAACAGTATTTCTCCTTTCTTTATGTATGTCTTAGGTAGCGAGTTTACAACACCTATAACAGTATAAGCGTCTTTAGAGGACGTAAAGTTTTGTATTACTGAATCTGTCTGGGTCTCAACGTCTGTT
>CANNWQ010000001.1:0-32680 GCA_947532105.1 Athrips mouffetella | reverse complement strand
CAATAAACAAAACAAATAACTAAACTACTAATATTATAAATCATTAAACTAAATTAATTTTTTATTCAAAATTATTAAAATTATTTAACATGTTTATCTAAATTTAGATTTATTTCAGTTCAACCCTGATTATATAACCAAATTAAATTTGTATTAAATTATAAATTATTATAGTTCATTATTTTTTTTTAAAACGAAGTCGATTTAATAATGCCAGTCAATTCACTAACAAATTGACTCACTATATACTATAATCAAAATAGTCTTCTAATATTAATTATTAAATTAAAACTAGTAAAATTATATTAATTAGGTTGTGACCAGGAATATCTCAATTCCTCTAAAGTTAAAATTTATGATATAGTCCCGTGAAAATCTCAATAGCTAACATCCTAAGTATAATATTTAGCCAAATGGACTGCATTATAAACTCCTTTGACACTTTGAGTTTCAGGATCAACGAGAATATACACATTAGCATATTTTATTCCTCCAATTCGATATGGTCCATCATATAATAAATCAAATTTCTTAGTTTTATTTCGACTAGAATCCGATTTATTAAGCCTCCTTAATTTTACCAAATCACCAACTTGAAAATCTATCAACTTATGAGTTCTATTGAATCTATCCTGCCGCTTCTGACTCGAAAGTCTAAGGTTTTCTCTAACTTCCTCTCTAATTTGGTCTAACGTTTTATTCGTGAGTGCCCGTGGTAGAAAACAGTCTACTTTAAGTTTCTCTGAATTTCCAAATAATATTTCATTAGGAGAAAATTTCGTACTCTCGTGGAACGTATTATTATACAATTCCTCAATCTCCAACAAGTAATGATCCCATCTAGTATGGTCATCATGACAATAAATTCTAAAGAATTTGTTTAATTCTTTATTCACTCGTTCTGTAGTGTTAGGTCGAGGATTACGAATAGTAGTATACAAAGTCTTAATTCTCAAGGCTCTGAGTCCATTTTTCCACTTGTGACTAATAAATTGTTTTCCGTTATCTGTCATAACAGCCTTAGGTTGTATTATTTCAGTGAACACTCTCATACAATAAAGCACTGAGTCTGCTGAAGCTCCACGAAGTCCGAAAAGTTTAATAAATTTACTAAAAGAATCCTGTATTACAAAAATGTAAATATAACCAGCCTCAGTTTTAGGTAGTGGTCCGAAGATATCAGCCATTACTAATTCACCCGGGTTTTCAGTTAAAATCGATTTACATTTCCCTACCCCTTTTATATAGTCAGGTCTAGAAAGCTGACAAACATGACACTTCTGAATACAAGACTTCACTGTCTTACCCATATTTATCCAATAACACCTTAATTGTAAATATTTCAAAGTTTTATATGCGCCAAGATGACCCATCTCTATATGTACCTGTTTACAAATCTCTTCTTGTAGAACCTTGGGCATAAACAAAACGTAATCTCCACGTACAGTTTTAAAATAAAGTAGATCATTATTGACAATACAGCGCAAAGTTATACGTGTAAATCTATCTGTTCTTTCGGGTACTCTAGAACCATTTATTCTCTCCTTAATCCCACATATGACGTTATCAAGCCGTTGATATTCCATCATACGTTGTAATTTATTTTTCAAGTCACGGTCAGTAGAAACACCTACATACATAACAGTTGGATACCACACCTTCTCTTCTTGCAAAACTCCCCCTGGCGGATATCTAGATAAAATATCTACCCCAATATTTTCTACACCTTTTACATGTTCGACTTCGAAGTCAAATTGCTCAAGAAATAAAATCCAACGTGTGACTCTACTGTTGTATAATTTCATTTGTTTCATGAAAGTTAATGCCTTATGGTCTGTACGGATAACAAATTTCGCTCCTCTTAAATAAGTCTCAAACTTTTTCACAGAATAAATAATAGCCCACAACTCTTGTTCAGTTACAGTCCAACGTAATTCAGAACCCCGTAGCGCACGACTACAGAACCCCAAAATTTTAACCTCACCATTATTTCCAATCTGAAACAATGATCCGGCTATTCCGATCCCTGAACTGTCGGTCTGTAAATAATATAATTTATCCTGATCTGGATGGCTCAATAGAATCGTTGTAATAAATTCTTCCTTTATATTATTGAAAGCTCGATCTAATTCTTCATCCCAAAACCATGTTTGGTTTTTCTTTAATAACCTAGTTAACGGAGCAGTCAAAATACTATAGTTCTTAATGAAACGTCTATAATAATTACAAAGCCCCAAAAATCCTCTTAACTGTTTTTGTTCTTTGGAATAGGGAATTCCTTTATAGCTTTTATTTTATCCGGGTTAGGTTTAATTCCCGAAGTTGTAACTATATGCCCTAACATTTTTACTTCACTGCAGAAAAAGTTGCACTTTGCAAAATTACAAGTCATTCCAGCTGATTCTAAACGATCCAAAACTATATCAATATGATCCAAATGGTCTTGCCAAGTCCCACACGTTAGGATTGCAAGATCATCCAAATAATTGACACAAAACTCTCTAACACCAGGACCCAATATAATGTCCATTGCGCGACAAAAGGACCCTACTGACGTTTTAAGTCCTTGCGGAAGCACGTTGTATACGTAAGATTTTCCATTAACTGTAAATCCAGTATATTTTTTACTGTCCTCAGTCAACGGTATTTGAAAATAAGCGTTATTTAAATCAATCAATGTTATAAATTTTACACCAAGAGAAGCATTAAGTATGTCAATCTGTAAAGGCGGTGCTTCTACTTCTGGAACCATATATTTATTGATTTCCCTAGCATCAAGTAATATTCTAACAGATCCATCGGGTTTTCCAGTGAAAGTTAGAGGACTACAAAAATTTGTAGTTTTCCTCGATATAATCCCTAATTCTTCCATCTCCCTCAACTTTCTTCTACTTTTGCCCTATGTGCATATGGTATAGGATAGGTTCGTTGTATCCTTGGAGTACCCTCAATCATTTTAATGTCATGAGTATAACAGTTTGCCCTTCCAAGTTTCTTTGTAAAAACTTGCATATGGGATCTCAAAACATTAAAAATTTGTTCCTTCTCTACATCAGACAAATCCATTCCCAACCGAATACTTTTAAACAAATCTAATAATTGCTTTTCTTCACCGCCTTCTTTTTCGTTTTGTTCCTCTATTCCAGATATTAGATTTATCCGATTCTCTTCTAAAAACCCACTAGAAAGATTTCGAAACGGAATAGTAATTTCTCCTTGTCCAACGATACCCAATTCTAATGTTTGTGGTTCTTTTAAATGCAAAACAGCGTTGTGCGCAACTAACCAATCTACCCCAAGGATAGCAGAACAAGTTAATTTAGCAATCACTAAAAATCCCGTATCAATATCAACTGAACCACACGTCAACGGTATAGAGACTAGTTTTTTTATTTGGAGACTCTTTTGTCCAACGGCTCCCCTCACACATATTGGTCTAACTGGTAACGCAGGGAATTTTAACTTTAATTCTCCTTGTAAACACTCTAAGAATTCTTCCGAAATACAAGTTACTTCACTTCCAGTGTCTACCAAGAGAACTATAGATTGCCCCAAAATTTGTAACTCAATTTCTGATTTAAATTTGGGCCCCTCATTCTCAAAGCAAACCTCTTCATCATATAAAGAGTTACCTTCATATTCTCTAATGAACTGATTATACATTGGTTGATTTTGTTTAATCACGGAAACGTCAAAAACTTTAATTAAATTTACGACTGTTTGTTTATTATTATAATCTTCTGAAGAATATCCTAAACCTTCTCTATCACAATTCGTTCTAGTATTATTCGGGGAAACAGGATATAAGATCCCTTCTTGGTCACAACCCAATCCTACCCCTGGCTTCCATCCTTGTTTTATTAAATATTTTACAGGAAAAAGATAATTTAGTTTTTTGTTAATTGCGGCCACCTCCTGCTTATTGGAGATGGCCCCAACTAGTTTAAATCTTCTTCTTGAATTATTTCATCAGTGATCCTTCCCCTTGAAGTCTCCCCCTCGATGTGAGCCACCACTTTTGGTTTTTTATAAAATGGTTTGTCTTTATTCGAAACGAATGGACTTTGACGCTTTGTTCCCCTATCAGCTCCAGTAGAGGAGTCAAAGGAAGAAGATCCACATTGTTTATTCACGTCATCCAATTCACGAAGAAACTCTGTTGCCTCAATCAAAGTATTTCCTTTCTTCATCCGCCAAGCATATTGTACATCCTTCGGAAAGTGTCTCATCAAATCCTCCACTATTTGCCATTCAGGAATTGGTCTAGACATCATCTTTGCTTGCCCTGCTAAACTAACGAAATGTTCTAGCATTGTTCCATTTTCCTTAGACCAAGTGCCATTTACAATCATTCTTCTCAAGGTGTTTTGTTCGGCTTCTCCCCAATAAGCATCCAAAAAATCTCTTTTGAAATCCGACTGTGTAAACCATCTCTGTCTATAAATTCTGGCCCATTTACGAACATCACCTTCTAAACAACTGATTATAGTTTCAATTGTAGCATCTTCATTAGGCATCCTCCGTAAATAATTCTGAAGATCCTCCAAAAACGACACTGGATGTACCCCAAATCTTCCAGGAAAACGTGGTTTTTCGACTCTTGTATCAATCACCGGGCATATATTAATCGGTGCTTCATGCCTTTCAGACGAAGCTGATGCAGCGTTAGTTTCCCGAGCTTGCGACAGCTGATTCTCTAAGTTCGACACCTTCTGTGTCAGAATTCCCATGTTTCTTCGAAGTTGGCGAAACATAGTGGAGTTGCGTAAAGAAGGTCGTGGACGTTCTTCTTGCTGACCTGTCCTTTCTAATTCATCTTGTCCCTGAGATGATCTAAGATTATAACGAGGAGGCATTTTTTCTTTTCTTTGGATACTGAAAGTTTATTACAAATTATAGGTTGGAATTTTGTTTAAATTAAAGAATAGAAAGCTTATCTAATATTCTTTCCTTAACTTCCCAAAACTGTTGCTTTATGGAGCTAATATTTTGATCTCCATCGATAATCTCTACCCTGTCAAAATCTTCCTTTATATTAGGGTTCAATAACCATTCCTCATGAATGTTGTGAATCCTCTCTATATAATCTAACGTTATCCCTGTCTCTTCAGGTCGACCACGACTTAGGGCTCTCTGATAAGAAACCATAGGGGAAGTCCTAAGATAAACCACTAAATTAATTCGAGTAACCAATTGTTCTTTGAAATAAGAATAGGTTTCATCTAAAACTGCAAACTCAGCCGGGTGCAACAATTCACTCTCTTGCAATTCCCTAATAAAACAGTTTTTGGCTGAATAGATGGAACGTTCCATAACTTTAATCTTAGCGCTAGATTCTTTCGTATGATTCTCTAACATTGTTAGAAGAACATAATTTTGAAAACAGAAACCCCACTTCTTAGGATTTTCCTTAAATAACTGGAAGAGATTGACGCCAGATAAATTAGTCCATTTATCAATTGGTTCTGGTATTATCTCAAAATCAGAGTTGCCTCTCAAAGCTGCCAACAAAGTAGACTTCCCTGACCCTATGTTTCCTTCTATTGAGACTGTAAAATTTCCCATCTTTATTCTGAAACAAGGAATGCATCATATTTTCTATGGTTTCCAAAACAAATAACCCTAAGCTAAAACCAATTCTAACGTCCCGCTTAACAACTTTAACTTAGATAAACTTTACTCTCAAGTTTCTTCAGTTCAAAACTCGAAATTAGTGTATTTTTCATTTTGTTTCTTTTTTCACTCTTCAATACCTCTCTCGCTTGAAACCAGCATATCCTGGTCACGGCACCAGCTGTACAGATCTGAAGTCCCTTCAGATAGGATCCTCAAATCAGATACGTGAAAGTTTTGGCCAAGGTTGATCGTCTAGAATAATATCCTTTAAGAATATTATATTTTTCCTGAATCCTACGTCATTCCGTTTTATATATTTATAATATCTTGTAATTTACAGATTCTGCTCGGTGGAGAGTGGCAATAGAAGAATGAAAAAGAAACACACTTGTTATTTTAATACTTATATTAGAATATAAACCTAATCTTCACATGTCTAATTTGTGTTATTTATTTTATATTGGATCACTATTTATTTATATTTAGTTTCATATTGACAGGAGTAGTTCATCTGAATTCATGTAGTTTCATCAATTTAGGAAAGGTTTCATCTCATTTACAATGCAATATTAGAGCCGATAAGTTTCTGAAAAGAAACCTATGTTAATATAAACGAAGTAATAAAAATAATGTGGGGACAATCCCCAGGTTTGGGGCACCGCCATCGCCCCAAGCAGCTCGTCCTAGGCCTCCTCTACCCTAAGTCCTAGGTCCGAGGCATATCATCACCCAGCTCACGATGACATGACGCTAAACTACCCTAACAATCCAACTGGATCGTCAGGATTCTGATCATCCTCGCGGAGCTGGAAATCCCACCGAAAACTTAAACTACAGTAAAGACTAGGGTTAATGTATGTGGAGAGCGGAACTAACTAACCACAGTACAACCCAGACGGTGATGATGTCTCCCCCAGGTATGTTCATGCCCCGCGTCAAACCCGACTTCCACGTGGCCCACCTTTAAGGGACGATCACTGACTCATCCAGGGTTCACAGGGTATTGACTATTTCTTTTAGTCACCCATACCAGAGCTGGTCACCGAGCCCGCCAGGCACACGAAGCATACGGTCTTCCTTTAGGAAAACAGGGCACTCTCCATCATGAGCTATAAGAGCTCTTCCTGTAATCCCTCCGGGCAGACAATGACCGACATCATCGAATCCCTTAGTTTGTTTTGAAATAAGTTAAACTGAAAATAATTAGCCAGCTCCACACGTCCAAGTGTGAAGTCTGTACTAGATACGGGTATAGTATTATTGCTTGCATGGCCAGCCTAGATCAATAACGGTTTTATAACGAGAGACATAAAGAGTTTGAAGGGCAATCTCCCTCCCCCCAGTCACTGAGTGACTTTATTGCACCAACAAGGTCTCCGTATATCCTTCATAGCTCTCACTTGTGATGCGTAGCTAAATCTCTTTTCCGTTACCAACCCACGCAGGACAAGGATTATGTAGAGTAACCCCAGTCTAAACACTCATTTAAATAAAATGAATTGCATCTAAACTATAATGGGATTACCCAGCATATTTCGAAGAAGAACATATAAGAAGTAAGTATAACAAAAGATTACTGAAGGTAATCCTTAATTAAAAGTGAAGTATGATGACCAGAACCGAGAAGATACGGGATAGTAGTATCTAAGCTAGGTTGGGCCAAACATTTATGATTTAGGATCTTAAGGGAAAATCAAAAGCATCGAGTATTCAAAACCAAAAACACTGGGAGAATTTAGCGTAAACAACACTAGCTAAAACTCGATGTTCTTTAAAAGAGGACTCAAAGAAGTATAAAAATGGGGTTATTGTATATACTTAAATATTCGGAACTTATCTACAATGAAAAGAAACTAAACATTATAATTTCTGTTCCATTATTGTTTTCAAGAATCTATTTAGTAAAGTTAAGGTGGTTTCACACTGAGTCAAAGTATAATTTTAAGTATGATAATTTATGACAAGTTTTATTAAGGGAAAATTAAAACTTAGAATCTTATAAAGTTTAGATTCCTGTATGATTCAATGAAGATTAAATAAATTATTTAACTACTTTAGGATGACACACATAAAGTTCAGAGGTCCCCCAAGGTCAGAGTGTCGTACAGCCGTCGCAGCCTTATGGGCGAACGTCGTCAACACACTTTACAAGAAGCAACCCACGAACGAACGTAATGTCTCCATCAAGAATATTCTTCCTATTGATTCAGGACAATTCTAATTTATTCCTTATAAACAATTTAATGTCATTAGACTAAACTAGAATGTCCCTTCACATAAGAAGAAAGTTTTATGTTGTCTAACTACTCTACATTTGGTAATCTAACGCTAAGATCAGGAGGTCCCCCCGCGGTATATGCCACTCAAACGACGCATCCAATAATGGGCGAGCGTTGTCAGCACATAACACAAGAAACACTATTTCCAAAATCCAACGTTAAAACACCTTGCTAATATCCTTCCATTTGTATTGGAGTAACTCCAATTCATCCCACACATACAGAAGAGGGAATTCAGGATGTATCAGCGAAACCTCACACAAATAGAAAGAGAAGAACTTTAGTATCAGACCCTTTTTAGGCTTGAGGGTTCCGGCCCAAGAATGATTAAAATAAATAAATCCGAAGGTTGATATTATCAGATAGACTTAGACAGATACTCCAGTGACACGCGACATACATTAGCCACAACCAATATAGTGGACATCGGGGACACATGTCACGAGGGCATCCATCCATGCTTGGTTGAACTAAATAAACCTGAGAGCAGGCATTTCTTAATCTCAAAATCTGGGACTCCTATAGTATGAAAGTAAAAGGAAAGATAAGCACCTCCTATGAGCTTGAGTACTGAGATGTAGTAATGCTCTCAGCATGTTCCAATTTTGGGAAATTGAGGCAAAAGATTCAAAATCACTATCAAAGCAATTTATTATTACTTGAAATATTATTATTTATAATATTCACTCTACTTAAACTTACCCTTTATTTCACAATAAAATATCACAATCTATATCCAAGTTTTAGTTTTCAGATATATTATTTTAAGATTTTGAATTGACGTTCTAATTCTTTTGATCTGACGGAATATTTTTCTTAAATTTTATCATATGAAGACATTAGTATATTAAAAACTGGAATTTTGATTTAGGGCCAAAGATTTTATATTATTTTCTAAAAATGGTAATTATTTAATGTATTAATATTTTCTTCCATTTTGATTTTGGGTTTTGATTTATTTTTTGTTAAAGAGTTAAAAAATTTATAAAGATTTCAAAATAGCGTCTAGCTTTGAGTAAAACTAAATCAAAAATTATTTATTTGTTGACTATTTGACAATAATGTCAAATAGACAATTCTACCTAAAAAAGTATAAAAATATACATCGTTTAAAGTCTCCTTGAATTGATGATAATAATATACATCGTCCAAAGTCACTTTGAAATGTTGACAAAATATACAACATCTAAAGCCACCCCTAATCGATGACAATATACATACATCAGAGTCCAGCTTCCATGATTTCACCAAGGACTATTTTTATCAATTTCTCTGTAAAGGAAAGAATTAAACACAATGAAATTTACATTACCTTTACAATCCAAGCAATACCTTTTTTAGCCTTCACGTTTTATCATTTGTGGTTTGCTTTTCCATGTCTATAATGTTCCTTGTAATTCCTGTACCTGTTTAGAAATAGAACATTATCCTGCCTAGCTATACGCGAACAAAGACACTTGTAGAACTAGTTTATACTTAATTATGGGAAAAGAAAATCTTTATTACTATCTACAAATAACGACTCAGATTAGAAACACAGTATGTTATAATTTCCGCAGAGTTATTAATGTTTACAAACGAAAATCATTAAGTGGGAATATCAATTTACTTAAAGTATCACACAGTACAAGCCTCTTATGACCTCGCAGGTAGATCTGTAAAGCTGCAAATATTCTCCAATCAACTCTTCCTCTTTTGACATTGAAATCTGATTTTCTCAACGTTATTTAACTCACATAACCTGGAAGAAACTATAAATTTCATTAAGTCACATTTCACCTTAACTCAAATACACACAACAACTTTGAACCGAAAATAAATAAAAGATGGAAAACCACAAAATTGAATACTTACATAACATTAGTTTCACTCCACTTATTCTTTACACTTTGGAATCAATCCCTGAATGTTAGCATCTTGAAATTATGCGCAAATAAACCTTCCTATACTATATCCTACACGAAGCAATCCCTATCTTTATCTCAATTGAAGGAATCCACAATCCAGGATCATAGCCTCCTTCAAAAGATTCGTCTCATCAGCTGTATGAATTCTATTTTTTTTCGCGAGCTACAAAACAAAAAAAAATTATAACTCACAGAAAACCAGCATACTATCGACTTTTCTTTCACAGACGTCTCAAAGTAACATCAAGAATATTTGGAACGTTTACCGATTCCATTCTTCCATTTTTCTCCGTTTTTCCCAAATTTTCCTTGCTTGACGGCCCAAAATCTCTCTCACCTGAAACTTTAAAACATGTTAAAATTCTATTTGAGCTCCATTGCCCTCACTATTCAACAAATCCTGATTCTTAGTTTTCTTCTGTTGCTTTCGTTTATCAAAATTTTAGCAACTATTCATTTTTATCAGCAAAAATAGCTTTTTTCCTTCATTTTCCTTTTTCGACTCTTTCCCGACCCTGTCTCGACTTGTCACTCCTTGTCATATTTTTCTACTCCCCGTTTATCGTTACACTTCTTGACACTTCCTCTAAATAGTATTTTATGCATTTAAAATTTTTTTAGGGTTCCGCAAGTGCACAGTACCTATAACTAGAACCAGCGCTAAACTACAAACCCCCGAAACCAAAGACCCGCTCAAGGTCAAAGTGTTACTACCTAACGTGCGGCTGACTGTACCTACCCACTACGGCCGCGGTTGTTGGTCAAACATACACAATCACTCTGATGATGACTAGGTAGGTTTAGGTTACCAAGAAGGTATATTATTATACAACTTGTAATTACCAATACGCAAAACCTCTCGGGTGGTAGTTTTACTCGTTCTACTCATGAAACTGAACAACTTTATTGGAAATTAGAATTAAAAAATTGAGAATCGGAATTTTGTATTTTATTTTTGTTGAACAAAAGTACCACTCGAGAGCTTTTGCATACATTGTATATCTCACGGAACTGTTTAATCTACAGGGTGTAAAAAAAGTTCGACTATACTTCTAAGGAGTGATTCTACATCGTATAAAATATAAAAAAATATTTTGCTCTATAAAAAGTTGTTTTAGCTCAAGAAGAAGTGAAGCACAAGGGTTAAACGACGCAGACAAGGATGTTTACTGTTATTTAATATCCACTCACTAGCACATTTCAATAAATTACTGGAATGTAATTCGGAGGAAAAACTAATTTAATGATCAAACAAATTAGAAATTAAATATTAATTAAAGTATTTTTATTTTACAATCTGTTAGTAATGTACACACGGCCGCACTTCGGTAGAAACACTTTTGGACCTTATGGCGTGGTAATACAGTTGAAAAAGTTTCTACCCACAAGCGGTTGACCGTACAATCACCCCTTAGAAGGATCATCCTACTTTTTTTTTACATCCTGTATTCACATTCGTCCACGGCTGGCAATGTTGATCGTAGTGGCACGACAATTTCTGTAGGTAGGACAAGGATTTCCAATTTCTATGAGGTAGATACTTACCAAGAGGTACTTAGGTATGTAAACCTACCTAGAAAACTAAACGTGAAGCAAATCTAGAATAAAATAGGTATATAATTTTACTTATTTATCGTTGTTCATTCGTCCGGCGGAAAACAGAAAAACGTTCGGTTTTTATTTTTGTCTGAGACTTGTCTTCATACGTTGTTTATTACCTACACGTAACACAGGAATCAAAATCTCGATGTCAATATCCATCGTGCGTGATTCGACACGCACCTCTCCCTAGCGAGTGTACGGAGCTGACTGACGAGACCGCGACGGCCGGCGACGGTGAGTCGTGTGCGTTGAAGTATAGATTTACGTATGTTCTATTTCTCACCGACAAACGGATCGGCCGTGACGGCCGATTTTATTTCTCACCGAGTTTTTGTCGGTCGTGTGCGTTGAAGTATGGCAACCAGTACGTTCCATTTTTGACCTACAAAAAATCGGTCACCGATTCTCGGTCGTGTGCGGGAGCCCTTAGGGTTAAATGCAACGTGTAAATTTTGTTTTGCAGCTAGAAAGAACAAATATTTCATTACGAGGCGTCAGTCTAAGCCAGGACAGTCTCGGATTGCATAATTTGCCGCGAAATACTTTACATATGTGACAAGGGATAAGTGTCTCCTCACTTCAAGTCTATTGTATCCTATCATTCCGAACAGGAACAATGAACACTTAATTTATGCCGACAAAGCAATAAAATAAAATCTTAAAAAAAATTGTTGTGGGTACCCTAAAAATAAAGTGGGGGGTGATTTATTTTCTCTTGTACTAGTGGACCGCCCCGGCTTCGCACGGGTATGTATAGGTTCGCCCGAGTTAAATTCAGACAATCCCTACTCCTACCCCTGCCCCTGCCCCTACGCTTACCCCATTCTTATAAGCAGATTTTATTTTTATTCAGTACAATTTTTTTGCCCTGCCCCTGCCCCTACCGCTACCTTTTTTTTTGTGGTGGAGAAAATGCATACGCATGCCGCACCGTTCGGGAAAATGGTACGGTTATGTGGGACTTGCACTCACTAAAAACTCCACCGTGTGCCACTCTCGCATTTCGGGTGGGTCACGAGCACTTTACGTTCGCACTACTTTCACAACCCATCCTGCGACAGCCTCTGGAGATGCTCCCTCACCTAGGCGATGTCTGAGCACAAATCAGACGACGCAACCTCACTGGCCTTTTAGAGCGAGCGACGGGCTCCCCGGCCCGCCGCACGCATGCCTACGGAGCGGGCGGATGACGGGCGTACTCCCGTCTCCTGCGCCCCCTGCGCCGTCTGCGAAGCGGATGAGACAGGGGATTATCCTCTCTTACCCGCTCCGCGGCCTCCTTCTGCGAGATGACTGACTCACAGAAGGAGACCATGGCCTCCCAAGACCTCTTGCTGCCGACCATTGCCTGAACAACAACCGGCAGCGAGAGATCTCCACCCACCACCGCCACTAGGGCAGCACGTTCCTCTGCCCATCTTGGGCATTCCACCACTGTGTGCTGCACCGTGTCCTCGGCGCAGTCACAGTAATGGCAAGCTGGAATTGGTTCTCTGCCAGCTATGTGGTGCAGATACCGGCCAAAACAACCATGTCCGGTCAGTACCTGCACCAGCCGGAAGGTTAGCCCGCCGAATTTACGGTACACCCACTCTTTGAGGAGTGGGCGAACCGCTTCTACTGTCCTGACACCTGCGGAGGGGGACTCGAGGCGCAGACTCCATTTCTGGAGCAGAACAATCCGCGCCTCATCCTTCCAGCTCCAGGCCTCGATTTCCTCCTGAGGAGGATGTGCACCCGCATTACGGGCCTCCACCTTCCTGGCATAAACATCTGCCAGGACCTCCGCTTCCAGATCCCACGGTGGGGACCCTGCCAATACGCACGCCGCCTCACAACTAATCGTGCGGTACCCTCATATCTCCCGCGTCGCCATTATGTGTTGCGGGCGGCGCAGCTCTGCCCCTCTGCCCCTACCCCTACCCCTACCATCCTATATCCTTCTCCTGGTTCTATGCGACCAAATCGGTTCAGCCGTTCTTGAGTTATACCGTGTTCTCCTACCCCTACCCCTTCTATCCTATGTCCTTCTCCTAGTTCTAAGCTACCTCCTCACCAATTTTTAACAAAACCTGTTCAGCCGTTCTTGAGTTATAAATAGTGTAACTCCAAGTCGTTTCAGCAGTTCTTGATTCTTCATCTCCATACATTTATGCACTAAAGCAAAACCTAGGGGGTACTTCCCGTTGACCTAAAATTATGAAATTTGGCAAGAAGCTAGGTCTCACAGTACAAATAACGAGAAAATTCTAAAATTTAAATATTAAAAAAAATTCCACAACTAATAGTACCTAACCAATTAAGGTGAGCTTCCGATTCAATAACTTTTCTATAAAAGAGGAGTCAAGTTGGATGGTCGCGGAGTTTTTGAAGTCAAAGAGCAAAAGCTTTTGGTACATCGTATGGTAGATAGGTACGGAACCCATAGCCCTTTATAGGTCAATGGTCGCTTAAGAGACCACTAAAAAGTTTGTAAAATGGACTTTGTTAATTTCACAATGTACGAACTCACCACTACTGAGCTTTTATGGAAAAAAAAAGAAAAAACCTAAAAAAAAAAATTGTAAATAGAGTTCAGTTTCCAAACTCTTTACCTGGGTGTCTGCCCTATAAAGGGTTAGGGCGCGAGTCCGACTCGCGCTTGGCCGGTTTTTTGTTAGCCTCGAAGCCCCGTGGGTTCACATCGCCCAGATCGCTTCCTTCCGTCAAGGCCCGCGGGTTCACGTGAACCCGGAAACAGATTTTCGAATTTTGCCTTATTGCAGAAAAACTACAGTTTATTTTGGTTTGACATGTATAGTGACTTTAGACCTTATAAAATTACCTTTCGAATGACATATAAACCATAGAGGTAGAGTGGCTACGTTTGAAAATATCAGCGATTAATTCCCGCGCACTGAATATCCGATCAATCTAAGTAGGTCTATTGGCGGGAAAAAATTTCAAATTCGCAATGTCACTTTGTTTTTGCATGGTTGTTGCGAATTTTTGTATGGCAGGGCTAGACGGTTATTAGTGGAGTGTTTTTATTCAGGGTGTTAATTTAATTGCGCGCCATAGCTTAGGGGGTGTTTCAGTAGCGATAAAGGCACACAAAAAAAATATTCAAAAAATCCTACTTAATTTTTTTTTATCATCAATGATATATTTTTTTAATAATTTATTAGGTATTACATTTTGACGGTCCTAATCCCGTTAAAGTATGAAGGGAAAATTGGAGTCACACACAAAAAAAGAAAGAATTACTTGATACTCGTGCGCTGGCTCGGTGATAGCGCGGTGGCCTTCCACGTTAGTTTAGTTTCAATGGAGTTTTTTTTTTAAGTAGGATTTTTTTCAATATTTTTTTTGTGTTCCTTTGTCGTTACTGAAACACCCCTTAAGCTATGGCACGCAATTAAATTAACACCCTGTATATTTGGCGGGGTTATAGAGGCATTCAAGTGTCCCCCTCCCCTCCCACTGCCAGCTTAACAGTATATATATCTATGATAAATTTAAAAGGAAAACTATCACAGCTAAGTAGACTTTAACAAGCAATAGTCAAAATACTGAAAATAATAGAAATAGCAAAAGCAATCACTCGCTGGACCTCGCTGTTCGTTAGGAGGGAAAATATTTTAAAAAAATCAAATCTTGCTCAACAATAATGATTTCTGAGGTAACTACGGAACCCTACACTGCGCGTGGTCTGACACGCACTTGGCCGGTTTTTTATTCACGTATTACACGTTCTACATAGATGCTAATAAGAAACTACCAACAAAATGACATACAGTAAACATACTGCTGCAGTTACAACATTTAAGTTCACAAAATCTTTTTAAAGGTTTATTTAATTAGCACCCAAGAAACTTTGTGAAGGCTTACTTAGGGCTCCCGCACACGACCGAGAATCGGTGGCCGATTTTTTGTAGGTCAAAAATGGAACGTACTGGTTGCCATACTTCAACGCACACGACCGACAAAAACTCGGTGATAAATAAAATCGGCCGTCACGGCCGATCCGTTTGTCGGTGAGAAATGGAACATACGTAAATCTATACTTCAACGCACACGACTCACCGTCGCCGGCCGTCGCGGTCTCGTCAGTCAGCTCCGTACACTCGCTAGGGAGGGGTGCGTGTTGAATCACGCACGATGGATATTGACATCGAGATTTTGATTCCTGTATTACGTGTAGGTAATAAACAACGTATGAAGACAAGTCTCAGACAAAAATAAAAACCGAACGTTTTTCTGTTTTCCGCCGGACGAATGAACGACGATAAATAAGTAAAATTATGTACCTATTTTATTCTAGATTTGCTTCACGTTTGGTTTTCTAGGTAGGTTTACATAAGTACCTCTTGGTAAGTATCTACCTCATAGAAATTGGAAATCCTTGTCCTACCTACAGAAATTGTCGTGCAACTACGATTAACATTGCCAGCCGTGGACGAATGAAAAATACAGGATGTAAAAAAAAAAGTAGGATGATCCTTCTAAGGGGTGATTGTACGTACAATACTAAAATAAAAATACTTTAATTAATATTTAATTTCTGATTTGTTTGATCATTAAATTAGTTTTTCCTCCGAATTACATTCCAGTAATTTATTGAAGGTGCTAGTGAGTGGATATTAAATAACAATAAACATCCTTGTCTACGTCGTTTAACCCTTGTGCTTCACTTCTTCTTGAGCTAAAACAACTTTTTTTAAGCAAAATATTTTTTTTATATTTTATACGATGTAGAATCACTCCTTAGAAGTATAGTCGAACTTTTTTTACACCCTGTAGATTAAACAGTTCCGTGAGATATACAATGTATGCAAAGGTTCTCGAGTGGTACTTTTGTTCAACAAAAATAAAATACAAAATTCCGATTCTCAATTTTTTTATTCTAATTTCCAATAAAGTTGTTCAGTTTCATGAGTAGAACGAGTAAAACTACCACCCGAGAGGTTTTGCGTATTGGTAATTACAAGTTGTATAATAATATACCTTCTTGGTAGGTAACCTAAACCTACCTAGTCATCATCAGAGTGATTGTGTTTGTTTGACCAACAACCGCGGCGCTAGTGGGTAGGTACAGTCAGCCGCACGTTAGGTAGTAACACTTTGACCTTGAGCGGGTCTTTGGTTTCGGGGGTTTGTAGCTTAGCGCTGGTTCAAGTTATAGGTACCTACTGGCTTTGTTAACACTTACTTGCTACTGTGCGTACCTTGTAGGTAGTTGTAATTATACTGTTTTTACATCTTTTGTGGTACAAAGGTACTGAGGTAGGTGCCTAGGCTAGGTCCTAGAAACTTTAGTAAAAAAATATTAAACTCGCACTGCCGGATTTTTTAATGAGTAGATAATATATCATATTCTAATATGTTTGTATGCTTGGAGATAATAACAAATAGTTCAATCATTATGTCATTTATGACCCGTGAATAATCAGTTCTTGGTTTTTTTTCGTAGGCCCTCGGGGGGGAGTGGACTGGGGGTGTAAATTCAAAAAGTAGACTGAATCAGGCTCCTGTTTATTCGAAAAATGTTTTTTTTAATGGGTTTTCTTGAATAACTCAACCATTTTTGAATTTATAGTAAAACCATAAAGACAAAAATTTTAGAAAATTTGATTCTCCACAAGTTTGTATTTTAAAATTTTTCTTCCAGGATCGATATTTTGGAAATTAAACCTGAAAAACACGACAAATTCAAAATATTATCTCCTATGTTCCACGTTTTACAGCATGAATGAAGAGAAACAAATTTGTAGAGAATCAAATTCTGAACAAATTAAGTTTTCATTAATTAATAGGTAATTAATTAATTAATTAAGTTTAATTTCCAAAATATCGATTTTGGGGGCAAAAAGGTGGGAACCAAAATTGTTCAGAATTTGATTATCTACAACTTTGTGTATCTTCATTAATGCCGTAAAACGTGGAACATAGGAGATAATGATAATATTTAGAATTTGTGTCGCGTTTTTCAGGTTTAATTTCCAAAATATCGATTTTGGGGGAAAAAAGGTAGAAACCAAAATTGTTCACAATTTGGTTCTCTACAACTTTGTTTCTCTTCATTAATGCCGTAAAACGTGGAACATAGGAGATAATGATAATATTTAGAATTTGTGTCGGGTTTTTCAGGTTTAATTTCCAAAATATCGATTTTGGGGGAAAAAGGTAGGAACCAAAATTGTTCAAAATTTGATTTTCTGCAACTTTGTTTCTCTTCATTCTTGCCGTAAAACGTGGAACATAGGAGATAATGATAATATTTAGAATTTGTGTCGCGTTTTTCAGGTTTAATTTCCAAAATATCGATTTTGGGGGGAAAAAGGTAAGAACCAAAATTGTTCAGAATTTTATTATCTACAACTTTGTTTATCTTCATTAATGCCGTAAAACGTGGAACATAGGAGATAATGATAATATTTTGAATTTGTGTCAAGTTTTTCAGGTTTAATTTCCAAAATATCGATTTTGGGGGAAAAAGGTAGGAACCAAAATTGTTCAAAATTTGATTCTCTACAACTTTGTTTCTCTTCATTCTTGCCGTAAAACGTAGAACATAGGAGATAATGATAATATTTAGAATTTGTGTCGCGTTTTTCAGGTTTAATTTCCAAAATATCGATTTTGGGGGGAAAAAGGTAAGAACCAAAATTGTTCAGAATTTTATTATCTACAACTTTGTTTATTTTCATTAATGCCGTAAAACGTGGAACATAGGAGATAATGATAATATTTAGAATTTGTGTCGCGTTTTTCAGGTTTAATTTCCAAAATATCGATTTTGGGGGGAAAAAGGTAAAAACCAAAATTGTTCAGAATTTTATTATCTACAACTTTGTTTATCTTCATTAATGCCGTAAAACGTGGAACATAGGAGATAATGATAATATTTTGAATTTGTGTCAAGTTTTTCAGGTTTAATTTCCAAAATATCGATTTTGGGGGAAAAAGGTAGGGACCAAAATTGTTCAAAATTTGATTCTCTACAACTTTGTTTCTCTTCATTCTTGCCGTAAAACTTAGAACATAGGAGATAATGATAATATTTAGAATTTTTGTCGCGTTCTTCAGGTTTAATTTCCAAAATATCGATTTTGGGGGGAAAAAGGTAAGAACCAAAATTGTTCAAAATTTGATTCTCTACAACTTTGTTTCTCTTCATTCATGCCGTAAAACGTGGAACTTAGGAGATAATGATAATATTTAGAATTTGTGTCAGGTTTTTCAGGTTTAATTTCCAAAATATCGATTTTGGGGGAAAAAGGTAGGAACCAAAATTGTTCAAAATTTGATTTTCTGCAACTTTGTTTCTCTTCATTCTTGCCGTAAAACGTGGAACATAGGAGATGATGATAATATTTAGAATTTGTGTCGCGTTTTTCAGGTTTAATTTCCAAAATATCGATTTTGGGGGGAAAAAGTTAAGAACCAAAATTGTTCAAAATTTGATTCTCTACAACTTTGTTTCTCTTCATTCTTGCCGTAAAACGTAGAACAAAGGAGATAATGATAATATTTAGAATTTGTGTCGCGTTTTTCAGGTTTAATTTCTAAAATATCGATTTTGGGGGAAAAAGGTACGAACCAAAATTGTTCAAAATTTGATTTTCTGCAACTTTGTTTCTCTTCATTCTTGCCGTAAAACGTGGAACATAGGAGATAATGATAATATTTAGAATTTGTGTCGCGTTTTTCAGGTTTAATTTCCAAAATATCGATTTTGGGGGGAAAAAGTTAAGAACCAAAATTGTTCAAAATTTGATTCTCTACAACTTTGTTTCTCTTCATGCTTGCCGTAAAACGTAGAACAAAGGAGATAATGATAATATTTAGAATTTGTGTCGCGTTTTTCAGGTTTAATTTCTAAAATATCGATTTTGGGGGAAAAAGGTAGGAACCAAAATTGTTCAAAATTTGATTTTCTGCAACTTTGTTTCTCTTCATTCTTGCCGTAAAACGTGGAACATAGGAGATAATGATAATATTTAGAATTTGTGTCGCGTTTTTCAGGTTTAATTTCCAAAATATCGATTTTGGGGGGAAAAAGTTAAGGACCAAAATTGTTCAAAATTTGATTCTCTACAACTTTGTTTCTCTTCATTCTTGCCGTAAAACGTAGAACAAAGGAGATAATGATAATATTTAGAATTTGTGTCGCGTTTTTCAGGTTTAATTTCCAAAATATCGATTTTGGGGGGAAAAAGGTTAGAACCAAAATTGTTCAGAATTTTATTATCTACAACTTTGTTTATCTTCATTAATGCCGTAAAACGTGGAACATAGGAGATAATGATAATATTTAGAATTTGTGTCAGGTTTTTCAGGTTTAATTTCCAAAATATCGATTTTGGGGGAAAAAGGTAGGAACCAAAATTGTTCAAAATTTGATTCTCTACAACTTTGTTTCTCTTCATTCTTGCCGTAAAACGTAGAACAAAGGAGATAATGATAATATTTAGAATTTGTGTCGCGTTTTTCAGGTTTAATTTCTAAAATATCGATTTTGGGGGAAAAAGGTAGGAACCAAAATTGTTCAAAATTTGATTTTCTGCAACTTTGTTTCTCTTCATTCATGCCGTAAAACGTGGAACTTAGGAGATAATGATAATATTTAGAATTTGTGTCAGGTTTTTCAGGTTTAATTTCCAAAATATCGATTTTGGGGGAAAAAGGTAGGAACCAAAATTGTTCAAAATTTGATTTTCTGCAACTTTGTTTCTCTTCATTCTTGCCGTAAAACGTGGAACATAGGAGATGATGATAATATTTAGAATTTGTGTCGCGTTTTTCAGGTTTAATTTCCAAAATATCGATTTTGGGGGGAAAAAGTTAAGAACCAAAATTGTTCAAAATTTGATTCTCTACAACTTTGTTTCTCTTCATTCTTGCCGTAAAACGTAGAACAAAGGAGATAATGATAATATTTAGAATTTGTTTCGCGTTTTTCAGGTTTAATTTCTAAAATATCGATTTTGGGGGAAAAAGGTACGAACCAAAATTGTTCAAAATTTGATTTTCTGCAACTTTGTTTCTCTTCATTCTTGCCGTAAAACGTGGAACATAGGAGATAATGATAATATTTAGAATTTGTGTCGCGTTTTTCAGGTTTAATTTCCAAAATATCGATTTTGGGGGGAAAAAGTTAAGAACCAAAATTGTTCAAAATTTGATTCTCTACAACTTTGTTTCTCTTCATTCTTGCCGTAAAACGTAGAACAAAGGAGATAATGATAATATTTAGAATTTGTGTCGCGTTTTTCAGGTTTAATTTCTAAAATATCGATTTTGGGGGAAAAAGGTAGGAACCAAAATTGTTCAAAATTTGATTTTCTGCAACTTTGTTTCTCTTCATTCTTGCCGTAAAACGTGGAACATAGGAGATAATGATAATATTTAGAATTTGTGTCGCGTTTTTCAGGTTTAATTTCCAAAATATCGATTTTGGGGGGAAAAAGTTAAGGACCAAAATTGTTCAAAATTTGATTCTCTACAACTTTGTTTCTCTTCATTCTTGCCGTAAAACGTAGAACATAGGAGATAATGATAATATTTAGAATTTTTGTCGCGTTCTTCAGGTTTAATTTCCAAAATATCGATTTTGGGGGGAAAAAGGTAAGAACCAAAATTGTTCAAAATTTGATTCTCTACAACTTCGTTTCTCTTCATTCTTGCCGTAAAACGTAGAACAAAGGAGATAATGATAATATTTAGAATTTGTGTCGCGTTTTTCAGGTTTAATTTCCAAAATATCGATTTTGGGGGAAAAAGGTAGGAACCAAAATTGTTCAAAATTTGATTCTCTACAACTTTGTTTCTCTTCATTCTTGCCGTAAAACTTAGAACATAGGAGATAATGATAATATTTAGAATTTTTGTCGCGTTCTTCAGGTTTAATTTCCAAAATATCGATTTTGGGGGGAAAAAGGTAAGAACCAAAATTGTTCAAAATTTGATTCTCTACAACTTTGTTTCTCTTCATTCATGCCGTAAAACGTGGAACTTAGGAGATAATGATAATATTTAGAATTTGTGTCAGGTTTTTCAGGTTTAATTTCCAAAATATCGATTTTGGGGGAAAAAGGTAGGAACCAAAATTGTTCAAAATTTGATTCTCTATAACTTTGTTTCTCTTCATTCTTGCCGTAAAACGTAGAACATAGGAGATAATGATAATATTTAGAATTTTTGTCGCGTTCTTCAGGTTTAATTTCCAAAATATCGATTTTGGGGGGAAAAAGGTAAGAACCAAAATTGTTCAAAATTTGATTCTCTACAACTTTGTTTCTCTTCATTCATGCCGTAAAACGTGGAACATAGGAGATAATGATAATATTTAGAATTTGTGTCGCGTTTTTCAGGTTTAATTTCCAAAATATCGATTTTGGGGGAAAAAAGGTAAGAACCAAAATTGTTCAAAATTTGATTCTCTACAACTTTGTTTCTCTTCATTCTTGCCGTAAAACGTAGAACAGGAGATAATGATAATATTTAGAATTTTTGTCGCGTTCTTCAGGTTTAATTTCCAAAATATCGATTTTGGGAGAAAAAAGGTAGGGACCAAAATTGTTCAGAATTTGATTTTCTACAACTTTGTTTCTTTTTATTCATGCCGTAAAACGTGGAGCATAGGAGATAATGGTAATATTTTGAATTTGTTGCGTTTTTCAGGTTTAATTTTAAAAAAATATCGATCCTTGAAGAAAAATTGTAAGGACTAAACTTGTAGAAATTCAAATTTCCTACAATTTTTGTCCGTACGGTTTTACTGTGAAATCAAAAATGGCCGAGTTATTCAAGAAAAACCATTTTTTTTTGAAAAAATAAACCATTTTTCGAATACACACGGGAGCCTAATTCAGTCTCCTTTTTAAATTTACACTCCCAGTACCCCCCGAGGGACCTACGAAAAAAAAATTCAAGAACGGATTATTTACGGGTAGGGTCGGTTTTT
Source organism: Athrips mouffetella (assembly GCA_947532105.1). Classification (NCBI taxonomy): domain Eukaryota; kingdom Metazoa; phylum Arthropoda; class Insecta; order Lepidoptera; family Gelechiidae; genus Athrips; species Athrips mouffetella. The sequence continues at coordinate 10,328 of CANNWQ010000001.1, read as the reverse complement.
GGACTGTAACAACCGAAACAACCGGTTTTCATTGTTTTTTTTTTCTAGTTTCGTTTCAGGTTTGGATAGCTAGCTAGGTAGGTACGGTCAACAGCACGTCAGTCAAAACATAAACAGGACGCCCGAAACCAGAGACCCGCAATGGACAAAGTGTTACCACTGAAGTGCGGTCAACTGTACGTAGGCACTTTTCTATAAGGGCTCCTGCACACGACCGAGAATCGGTGGGCGATTATCGGCCAGGACAAGGACGGAAGATTCAGGTGATAACACGTCAGAGCGGGATGCCGACAAAAAATCGGTCACCGATTCTCGGTCGTGTGCGGGAGCCCTAAATATGCGTCGTACTGCCAGTTGCAGAAATCTTCTTAAAAATAAAAGCTCCTTTACTATATTACGATGTATATCGTAATATTATCATGACATCCCATGAAACGTCCACTACAGGACAGGAAACTCCCTCCCTAAATTTCTATAGCAAATAAATATCTTTATCTTATCTCCAAAATTCCAGTTTTTGCTAAAACAATGTGCAGGAGAAGTATCATAGTCACCACGCTTGTTAGCGTTACGGCTGGCACCATGGACCGCGGTTGTTGGTGACCGCAGAATATAAGAGAGATGATACGATACACATCCTCTGGTTCATTAGCCCTGTAGTCGCCTCTTACGACACCCATGGGTAGAGATAGGTTGGTACTATTTTTTGCCGGCACCACACGGGGCGTGATATACTGTGCCGAATTAGTCTTTGAATTCAGCCAGGTGTGATCTCTCCTTAAGTTTGGTTCTGACCACAGAACTACGATAGGGCCACTCCGCCTGCGCGCGCACCCCCCCCATAGAAGCGAATATAGTAAAAAACATTGGTTCCTTATTGAATAGGTATACTTTCCAATTTATGTTCCTAGGTGCTTATTTTGAATGCACATCATAAACACATTCGTTGCCATAGAGACGCTGTCACTGGTTTTTTGCATATTACTCTCTCGCGATAATGGTACTATGTTTATCGCACTCAAAGGAAAACGTGTTAGTTTTAGTAAATGGTGACACTGATTTCTATTGAATGACATAAAGAATTCGTCTCTAGAAGTAGATGGACTTCAGAGCTCTGTGGTTCTTATTTTCTGCGCATGGGTGACAGGCGGAGAGCCAATGAACGATTCACTCGCATCCTCTCCCACTACCGCGCTCACTCCCGCGACTCTTTTCTTGACTTCTGCGCCACAGTAAGAGTTATTTTGTTCGCTGTATATGCCTTATACCTACACATGCGTGTTGGCTTATATTTGGCGTTCATGGCCGAATATGTGGATGAGCCTTTAGCCCCCAGTAGACTTTGGGCCAACCGTTGGCCGCGCTGGCTCGGCAAGCTTGATGACAGCGTTCACACGTTGGTGTGTGTAGGTGTAGCGTGTAGGTCTGTCAAGCAAGATGGACATAGACGCGGAGACTATTACTGCCGCTGCAATGTACTTTTACAGTGCTTTTAATTTTTATTACCAGCTGCACCATATTTGAAAAATAAGATGAAATAATTTTTACTTATTAAAAAAAAATTAAAACGTCCATCTACTCCACTTATTGGAAATGAGGACACGGCCAACGTGTGAACGCCGTTTGCGGCTTGTGGCAAAACCGATAACCGACGGCACGCCGGCGAGCGTTGGTCGCAAACGGCAAACTCACGCAAACGGGCCTAGTAGACGTTGGCTACGCCGGCGCGGTCACGCAGCCAACGTGTAGAGCCAGTGTTTAGTTATCAACCTTTAAAACAAGGTGCTCCGTATCCGTATTTACGATGCCCGCCCCCCTCCCCCCGCTTCACCGCAAGTACCCCTCTGTTGCTCTGCGTAAGTACATTAGGTGCGCTAGAGTAGGTACTAGTGAATATAATATAATCTGTTTCACGAGTCAATGCCAAAGTTTAGCAACACATTTTGCAGCTAACTATATCAAGGCTATTGTGCACCATGATCAATAGTAGATAATCAGCTAAAGCTGTCAGAAAAAAACCGGCCAAGTGCGAGTCGGACTCGCGCACTGAGGGTTCCGTACCACCACATAAACATGAATGAATGAATGAATGAATAACACTTTATTGCACACTAATAAAGTAACATTTACACATAACCAGTAATAAAATGTGGGCAAAAGGCGGTCTTGAACAAAACATGATTGTATTAGTTGAAATTTCATTAAGTTAATGTGCTAGATTTTTTGAGTCCGACACGCGCTTGACCAAATTTTATTATTTGTTGTTGTTTTATAGCCTATGCCCTATAAACATACCAATTTTCAAGTTTGTAAGTGTTCCCGTTTTTAAATAGAACTAAAACAAAAATCGCCTCAGCAACCATCCAACTTGACCCCTCTCTTATATGAATGTTCTTGAAACGGGAGCTCACCACAATTGGTTACCATTAGTTGTGAGAAAAGTTGTAATATTTAATGATTTCAGACTTTTCCCATTATTTGTACTGTGAGACCTAGCTTCTTGCCAAATTTCATAATTTTAGGTCAACGGGAAGTACCCTGTAGGTTTTTCATTTTTGAATAAATGTATGGAGATGAGGACATAAAATGCAAAATCTTTTGATTGCGTCGTTGTAAAAAATTGAAATTTTCAGATCTTGTGTGGTTCATGGATCCTAATATGTGGTATTAATTTCAACCTGATACCTTTACCCGTTCGTGAGATAAAGGGTCTTGACAGACAGACAGACAGACAGACAGACAGACAGACAGACAGACAGACAGACGGACAACAAAGTGATCCTATAAGGGTTCCGTTTTTTTCTTTTGAGGTACGGAACCCTAAAAACAAGTTTGTAACATAATGTTATTTTTTTCGTCAAATATACTCTAGTTCGTCTGGTTCTTGGTGGTTTGTCTGGTTCTATGGCTGCAAAATGTGTTGGTAAGTGTTGGCATTGACTCTTGAAACCATAGCTTGAAACGGATTAGGTATATACTCGTACCTACAACGTGTGGCACGTTAGTTCTGTACATAACAGGGGCAAATAATTAAAGTATAGGCTCTCTTAGATATTATGAGGAATTTGATGTTTAAAGTTATTTTAATATTAATCAAACGCATCATCACGCCTTTATCCCATAGGTAGAGCATCAAAGAGTGTATACGATGATGAGAAATCTAGCTTTGTCTATTACTTATGAACCTAAACCATTTTTTTTATGTTACAAGTGAGCAAACGCGCAGGTGGGCCACCTGATAAGTGTTCACTACCGCCCATAGCACCCATATTAGTGGCAGTAGTTGGTCGACCGAGCTTCGCTCTATAATAGCCGCCACAACATTAAAATATCATTGGATAAGCAAGCTATTCTTACCGCCAACAGATAGCACTGTAGATTTCCGTCTAAATCGCGGAGAAATTGTAAATTTCATCGAAATCGTTAGAGCCGTTTTCGAGAAACCGTTTACCAATATATATATACCGGGTAATTTGAATGCGTGACATAGATCAGGGATCAATATCAGTAACGGAACAACTTTTCCCACGAAAATCAATTTTTGACCTCGCATAGAAACTGCATCAGCTGATAGCGCATTTTGTATGGAAGGTCAAATTTGGTTTTTCGTATTTCGAACTATGTTCCTTGGGAAAATACTATTTAACGAGCAATATTTGTATACAAATATACCTATATGTTTGCAATCTGTTTCTCGAAAACGGCTCTAATGATTTCGATGAAATTTACTATATGAGAGCGTTCGGGGGCCGCCTTTAAGACAGAAACCTACAGCGCCACCTGTTGGCGAGTAGAATAGCTTGCTCACCCGATGATATTTTAATGTTCAGGCAGCTATTATAGAGCGAAGCTCGGTCGACCAGGTACTGTACAAATATTGCACGTTTAATAGTATAGGATATTTGGAAACTAATAAGATAGCAAAGCGCGTTGCTTACTTTGAGAACTAAGATGGTATGTCTCATGTGCCGGTAGTTTTACTGGCTCCCTTACCCTTCGAATTGCTGCTTCACGGCAGAAATAGGCAAGGAGGTGGTACTTCACCAGAAGGACTTTGCACAAAATCCCTACCACTAAGTAATTTAAAAATAAATCCAAATTAAAAATAAATCCAAATCGTTTTTACTCTTTTTTAGTAACCCGTGACACAAAAAAACACTATATCTTCCCGTGCGAAGCCGGGGCGGGCCTAGTCCTACCTACTATACCCAGCGGTTGATCAAGACGCTCCTAACGGTACCTCATTTGTCAAATTACGATAACTAGTTTAGAAGTTATGAAGGACCAGTATACATACATACCGTTCAAAATCATAACCCTCCTCTTTGCCGTAGTCGGGTAGTGAATTAAAAGTTTATTGTATTTATTGTGCAGAATTTATTGGTTAAGGATACCTGCAAGTACTGTCAATCGATCAGTGATACCCTATGGACGGTCCATTAATTTTATTTGCCGCTGCTCCAGGCCACACGATGTACATATCGTAATATCATCATAACATCCCATAAACGCGTCCACTGCACGACAGGGAGCTCCCACCAGATCTCCAGTAAAATCGCGTGGTACTTTGAGGGGGATTTACCATAGTCACCACGCATGTAAGCGTTGCGGCTGGCGACCGCTGTTGTTGGTGACCGCAGTATGTAAGATCGTACGATTCACAGAAAGTTGTTGCTGCCCATCCTCCGGTTCATAAGCCCTTAGTCACCTCTTACGACACCCACGGGTATAGATGACTCTGTACATATAGTGATCCTAATCTAACACCCTGTATACTTACCCTAACACCCTGTATAGTAATCCTAACCTAACACCCTGTATACTTACTTTAAAACCCTGTACATATAGTGATCCTAACCTAACACCCTGTATAGTTATCCTATCCTAACACCATGTATACTTACCATAAGACCCTATACATATAGTGATCCTAATCTAACACCCTGTATACTTACCCTAAAACCGTGTGTATTTATCCTAACCTAACACCCTGTATACTTACCCTAACATCCTGTATAATAATCCTAACCTAACACCCAGTATACTTACCCTAGCACCCTGTATGTATAGTACTTAGTCGTTCTAACCTAAAACCTTTTATACTTACTCTTACATTCTGTATAGGTATCCTAGCCTAACACCCTGTATATTAACAAATAATGACCATTAGAAGCATTTTTGATAATACCGAGACTTACAAAAAAATATTTTCATGGAATCTTATCTCACTAACAAAAAATAAAATCATCGACATCGTGTGTCGATATTATTTTGATCGATCACCTCCTTATCGTCATTCGTCATACAAGAAAATCGGTCACCGATTATCGCTCGTGTGCGTTGGGTCGGTCACAAAATCGGTCGTAAAATCGGAGGAAAAATGTGCCCGATAATCGGACCTACAAAAACTCGGTCGTGTGCGGGAGCCCTTTGAAAAAGGTGCCTAAGGTAAGCGTTTACGGTATTCGAATTTATATCAATATAGTAATTCGTGGATTGTGTTGCTGGTTTTGAGACACTAAACGTAACACTATTTTTGAGACTTATAGTTAGTAAGATACGTTATGTAATTGTTGGCATTCCCAAATAAATAAAAGTACCTGGGCGACCGAGCTTCGCTCTATAATAGCCACCTCAACAATAAAATGTCATCGGGTGAGCAAGCTATGCTACCCACCCACAGATGGGTTTTGTCTAAAACTCAAATGCTTAAAAACACGGAGAAAACGAATTTTCCTAGACATGAGACTTAGCTAGATCGATTTTTGCCCCCGAAAACCCCCATATGATAAATTTCATCGAAATCGTTAGAGCCGTTTTCGAGAAACCAATTACAAATATATATATATACAAATATTGCTCGTTTATAGTATAGGATAAAATAAAAATAAAAATTTTACCCGGTACAGCGCTGCGAAGCCCAAAAAAAGGGCCTGTTTGATTTGTGTCCGGCGTCTGCGTCGCGTCTATCTATGGCTTAATGTATTTTTCAACACATTTGCTCATAAAACATCTGTATTTGCACTGTATTAGGTCCATAATCCAGCATATTAAACACGAGTGGTTTTTTTTTTCATTATATTACCGCACTAGTGTTTTATTTTTTATTTTTTTAATCTCTGGCAAGAGCAAGTACTTTTAGTGAGATATCTTTGTTTTATTGTGAAATTACATCACACTTACGTAACACTTGCGTCACGTTTACTTAACGTTACGTAAGGATTAACGTAAAATTGACATAATGGCTAATGAATACTATACAATATACACTATAACATATTTTTCAACACTATGCTCATAAAACAGCTTTATTTGCACTGTTTTAAGGTCCATAATCCAGCTTATTAAACATGCTTGTTTTTTTCATTATATTACCGCATAGCGGTCCGCCCCGGCTTCGCACGGGTAGATATAGGTTTTTGTTGCGTCGGGGTTTACTAAAAAAGAGTACATTATAAAGACAATTTGGATATTATTTTTAATTCAATGTTTAGGTTCTTAAGTTAGACAAAGCTAGATTTCTCATCCTCACATACACTCTTTGATGCTCTGCCTACCCCGTTAGGGATATAGGCATGATGTTACACTCATTTACACATACAGGAAGCATTAGCCAAACACGTGTCTATTATATGTTGTACCCAAAGATTTCAGACCTCTTTGCTTCGCTCGGAATAGATACCTTCCTAATTTATTTTACTATGGGATGACATCTGCCAACATGTCCCAAATGTTTATGTCAAATCATCAATGATCACTAGGAAATATTCAAACTAACCCGTCAAATCCATAGAACGATGCCTTCACTACCTTGTGACAACTTATTTCTTTAATCCTCCTTCTAATTACCCTTATTTTTCTATGGTTGTACCGATAGATAAAACCATTAGAGTCAAGCGCCGTTTCTTAAATTTCAACTTTGATAATTATTACACTCATGATAACTTTTGAATGGCACGTCCGATTTGAATAATTCAAAAATTAATTTACAGGTACTAATATAGCCTTGAAAACGAAGTCATTTATTAGGATAAGGATCAATACCAAGGTACTAATAATATGGCCTATATAGTTTGTACCGGCGTTTTAACGTGGAAAAGTAGTTATTGTGACATAACTGTAACAGTTAGACATATGGTATTGCGGATTTTTTTGTAGATATTGATGTCTTCTATAAGATTGTACTATATCACTTTGCTCTATTTTCAATAGTTTCCGCAGCGTACGCGATATAAGGATGCTGTTTGGTATTTTTTTCACACCTTGGGTTACATTTTCGAAGTTTTCATACGGAACCCTAACTTTCTTGAATAGTACATTAAGATGCACGTGCGCTATTTTGGATATTACGGCCGAGGCTCAGAAATTGCAGCCCGAGCCGCAGGCGAGGGCGTAATGGAGCCGAGGGTGTAATCACCAAAGCGCACAAGCTTCTTACGACGTTTTTCAACACATTTGCGAATAAAAACGAATCAAATTCGCTTACCTGCAATTCCTGAGCCTCCATTTTTCGTTCTCACAATACTTTTCAACGTGGAATAAATACACCACAAAGAGCTAGGTTTATACTTATTCGCCAGCTCATTGAAATAAGCCAAAAAGACATTCTCTGAAAACGAAATGGCATTTTTGCTGTTCTTCCATTCAATGAACTTTTCGTAGGCAAGAATGTACCTATTTTTCCTTTGATTATGCTGGAAGGAGACTCACATGCATTTTGTGCCCCAGTAATTATTTCCTGTGGGGTTAAATTAAGTTCTTCTTCATTGCTTGAAACCGACGAACGACATTGTTAGTTAGTCACAAAAATCAAAGCAAATGAAAATACTTCTGAAAAATGGCCCGCGGAATTCTTGTTGCGCGCGCATTTCTTTTTTCAAATGAGGAGCTGTGACGAAGCAGTGGCAATGCTCCCAAACAGCGTAGTCATTGAAAAAGTACAAAAACTAAAAATTTATTGCTTACAAAATCAATTAATGTTAATTTGTTGTCAAATTTAACTAATCTCATGCAACAAACTGTTTATATATTATATTTTCATCAATATTAGGTTTATATTTACGAAAATGTTATAAATATTTTAGACATTGGAACTCCTTGCTCTTTGTTAATATAAAAAAAAACAAAAATTATACAACTAGTGCTATAATATATAATGAGAAAAGCACGCGTTTTTAATAAGCTGGATTATGGACCTAAATACAGTGCAAATAGAGCCGTTTTATGAGCAAATGTGTTGAAAAATACTTTATATCCTATGTTCATCAGGGATAATGTAGGATTCCATTGGTGAAAGAATTTTTTAAATCGGTGCAGTAGTTTCGGAGCCTATTCGATGCAAACAAACAAACAATCAAATCTTTCCTCTTTATAATATTAGTGTAGAAGTGTAGATGTAGATTAGTGTAGACTAGTGTTTTTATTTTTGATCCTTTTTTAATCTCGACCAGGACCAAGGAGTTTTTATGCTTATTAAGTAAGTAAAATTTTCAAGAAATTGAGCTGACTTTGACAAAATATCATAAATGAATGTTCATTTTATCAAATTATTTATATTAATTAACTAATTAACAATAAATTTGTCATTTACGTAACAAGATATAAAATTTTTGATAATTTGTTAACTCAATGTGTTGAAAAATGTCGTAAGACGCACGTACGCATTGCCATTACACTCTCAGCTCCATTACGCCCTCGCGTGCGGCTCGGGCTGCAATTTCTGAGCCTCGTGTGAAATGAGCAAAACAGCGCACTAGCATCTTAATGTACTATTTTTACCGTAATATTAGGTGCATAATGTTGCCGTATTGTACTAAGATTTTGAAGAAAACTTATTTTTTATCACACCTGCTCTGAAAATACACTAATTATTCCGATTAGAGAGAGGGAACGCGTTTATCCCGCCCTTCAAATTCTTCGATTCCAAGAGATGGAAGTTTGTATGTAAATCCTTCGTTCCCAAGGGTGGGAAAAGGGAATAAAAATCCATTACTGACCTGATTTTGTTTTTTTAAATTCTTCAGCAGTCATACAGCAAAGAGGTTTTTTTTTGTTCTTTTTGGGCCCACGCGACTTGCGTAGGTATTTGCCATAATCATTATCAAGAATTTGGAAGGATAGGATTACAATATTATACAAATTCGTTTCTATAATTTTATATTATTATTTATAATAAATATATAGGTACAACGAGCTATATACACGATAATCATTAGAGGACAGTAGGATGGATATGGACGTAGGAAAGGGTATCCTAAGGCAGAGGAGGCTTTCATAAGGAACATAATTACATCGGAGAGGACAGGCTAGGAATATGCGATTTAAATCACCAGGATCAAATCCACAATTACATGCTGCACTAGCAACTATCCCAAGCCAAGCAAGGTGAGCCGGAGTGCACGCAAAGAGGTTTTAACTGTCTCAAAATCTTTTAATTAAATTGTTACTGGCCACATTCATTTTTATTTTTTATCGGTCACCAATCTCCTTGGTGCATGCAGAAAATTAAAAACAAAATGATTTTTGTAAAAAACGCGCTGATTCACGGAAGAAGTGGCTGCATGACCTATGATCTTAGCCTACCCCAGAAACGAGCGAATAAAAATAAAAAAGCTCGCGAATTTTCGCAAAAATTTCGATTGATTTAGCATTGTCTTTGTATTTTTGTTAAATATGGATACTTATTAGTGATAGTGATGAATGATGCTATCCCTAACACACCACCAGAACTATTAGCGGCGGCCTGTTGCCGGAAAAATCTAAATATAGATACAACAATATTCATGAAAATTTCATACGTTTGCAAAAGGTAATGACAACGTCTTTATTTATACTCCCATATTTTAATGAGAAAGCAAAACAATATAAGCCAAGCACGATATGGGCTATTCACTCTATGTTAAGAAGCACAGTTTTTAAAAGAAATAACATCAACATAAAGGAAGGAGCATCCGAAATCGACCGCATTCCGCATTTATACCTATTTTTTTCCTCGTAGGTGTAATAAAAAGCACTATACATAATTCGGGATAAAGTACAGTGCCATGACCTCTGTATGGAACTGTCACTTTCTTCCCACTTGAGTAATGTACTATTACAATGCATGTGCTCGAAAAGCAGCAGCCGGTTGTGCGGTTAAGAAAATATTTTCAATAAATGATTTGCATTGAAATTGATCCGTGTATGATTTTAACCGATTTATGAGAATAGCAATGTATGTATTTATTTATTCAGTAATATTTGACAATATTATGTCGCAATGTGAATGAGCTTAACAATTACAATTTTACGTAACACTTATGTTTAAAAATTTACGTCACTTAAGGGCT
>OX383957.1:34694837-34699401 GCA_947532105.1 Athrips mouffetella | reverse complement strand
CACTTGACTATCCACTTCCGCTTGGGTCGCCTTCGGCGACATAAGACACTTGACTATCCACTTCCGCTTGGGTCGCCTTCGGCGACTTAAGACACTTGACTATCCACTTCCGCTTGGGTCGCCTTCGGCGACATAAGACACTTGACTATCCACTTCCGCTTGGGTCGCCTTCGGCGACTTAAGACACTTGACTATCCACTTCCGCTTGGGTCGCCTTCGGCGACTTAAGACACTTGACTATCCACTTCCGCTTGGGTCGCCTTCGGCGACTTAAGACACTTGACTATCCACTTCCGCTTGGGTCGCCTTCGGCGACTTAAGACACTTGACTATCCACTTCCGCTTGGGTCGCCTTCGGCGACTTAAGACACTTGACTATCCACTTCCGCATGGGAACTTCGGAACTTTACTTATCTACTCTAAACACGAATATCATAAAAAACTTAGAATATTTTCATCAAACTTTATATCCAAATTAACTTGACCTATCATGCCAAACTAAATCTTAATTAATTTTAATTATTATAATTTTAGCCAAAAATTCTTGAAAATTTTTCTTTAAATTTTCCTTTTTTTTTTTTTTTTAATAATTTTTTATCATAACACAATATAATATAACAAATACCTATGATAATGTAATGTAACTAACATAAAATAATGGACCATCATAACTTGACCCCTCATCTCATACATGATATTAGTACTGAGGGCTCAACCAGTCTAAAATATATGCAACTTGCCCTTAGCTCATAGCGCCTACGACTTTCAACATAGCAACTTGAAATTTTTATTGAATATAAACCTTGAATAGGACAACAAAACTGCATACTCAGTTTTTAATTTTGGTCACTATATTTTTTTCAAAAAATTCTTGAAAATTACTCTTCAAATTTTCCTTTTTTTTTTTTTTTTAGGTCATTTTTTGGTAAAATCTTATGAAACTTAAAAACCTTATAGAAACTCATAATATCTACCTACCATATAAATTTGGTCAATATACCTCATAAAACACTAGAGATATTAATTAAAAACCATGAACTTGCCCTTAGCTCCTAGCAGGTCACGTGATTGAGTGCGCACCATGGTCCAAAAGACTTTTTTTCTCAGAATGACCTGTTCTACCATAATATCATAAAAAAAGTGGGGGTTGCTAAAAAGGTGGCCCTAACCTAACCTAACCTAACCTAACCTAACCTAACCTAACCTAACCTAACCTAACCTAACCTAACCTAACCTAACCTAACCTAACCTAACCTAACCTAACCTAACCTAACCTAACCTAACCTAACCTAACCTAACCTAACCTAACCTAACCTAACCTAACCTAACCTAACCTAACCTAACCTAACCTAACCTAACCTAACCTAACCTAACCTAACCTAACCTAACCTAACCTAACCTAACCTAACCTAACCTAACCTAACCTAACCTAACCTAACCTAACCTAACCTAACCTAACCTAACCTAACCTAACCTAACCTAACCTAACCTAACCTAACCTAACCTAACCTAACCTAACCTAACCTAACCTAACCTAACCTAACCTAACCTAACCTAACCTAACCTAACCTAACCTAACCTAACCTAACCTAACCTAACCTAACCTAACCTAACCTAACCTAACCTAACCTAACCTAACCTAACCTAACCTAACCTAACCTAACCTAACCTAACCTAACCTAACCTAACCTAACCTAACCTAACCTAACCTAACCTAACCTAACCTAACCTAACCTAACCTAACCTAACCTAACCTAACCTAACCTAACCTAACCTAACCTAACCTAACCTAACCTAACCTAACCTAACCTAACCTAACCTAACCTAACCTAACCTAACCTAACCTAACCTAACCTAACCTAACCTAACCTAACCTAACCTAACCTAACCTAACCTAACCTAACCTAACCTAACCTAACCTAACCTAACCTAACCTAACCTAACCTAACCTAACCTAACCTAACCTAACCTAACCTAACCTAACCTAACCTAACCTAACCTAACCTAACCTAACCTAACCTAACCTAACCTAACCTAACCTAACCTAACCTAACCTAACCTAACCTAACCTAACCTAACCTAACCTAACCTAACCTAACCTAACCTAACCTAACCTAACCTAACCTAACCTAACCTAACCTAACCTAACCTAACCTAACCTAACCTAACCTAACCTAACCTAACCTAACCTAACCTAACCTAACCTAACCTAACCTAACCTAACCTAACCTAACCTAACCTAACCTAACCTAACCTAACCTAACCTAACCTAACCTAACCTAACCTAACCTAACCTAACCTAACCTAACCTAACCTAACCTAACCTAACCTAACCTAACCTAACCTAACCTAACCTAACCTAACCTAACCTAACCTAACCTAACCTAACCTAACCTAACCTAACCTAACCTAACCTAACCTAACCTAACCTAACCTAACCTAACCTAACCTAACCTAACCTAACCTAACCTAACCTAACCTAACCTAACCTAACCTAACCTAACCTAACCTAACCTAACCTAACCTAACCTAACCTAACCTAACCTAACCTAACCTAACCTAACCTAACCTAACCTAACCTAACCTAACCTAACCTAACCTAACCTAACCTAACCTAACCTAACCTAACCTAACCTAACCTAACCTAACCTAACCTAACCTAACCTAACCTAACCTAACCTAACCTAACCTAACCTAACCTAACCTAACCTAACCTAACCTAACCTAACCTAACCTAACCTAACCTAACCTAACCTAACCTAACCTAACCTAACCTAACCTAACCTAACCTAACCTAACCTAACCTAACCTAACCTAACCTAACCTAACCTAACCTAACCTAACCTAACCTAACCTAACCTAACCTAACCTAACCTAACCTAACCTAACCTAACCTAACCTAACCTAACCTAACCTAACCTAACCTAACCTAACCTAACCTAACCTAACCTAACCTAACCTAACCTAACCTAACCTAACCTAACCTAACCTAACCTAACCTAACCTAACCTAACCTAACCTAACCTAACCTAACCTAACCTAACCTAACCTAACCTAACCTAACCTAACCTAACCTAACCTAACCTAACCTAACCTAACCTAACCTAACCTAACCTAACCTAACCTAACCTAACCTAACCTAACCTAACCTAACCTAACCTAACCTAACCTAACCTAACCTAACCTAACCTAACCTAACCTAACCTAACCTAACCTAACCTAACCTAACCTAACCTAACCTAACCTAACCTAACCTAACCTAACCTAACCTAACCTAACCTAACCTAACCTAACCTAACCTAACCTAACCTAACCTAACCTAACCTAACCTAACCTAACCTAACCTAACCTAACCTAACCTAACCTAACCTAACCTAACCTAACCTAACCTAACCTAACCTAACCTAACCTAACCTAACCTAACCTAACCTAACCTAACCTAACCTAACCTAACCTAACCTAACCTAACCTAACCTAACCTAACCTAACCTAACCTAACCTAACCTAACCTAACCTAACCTAACCTAACCTAACCTAACCTAACCTAACCTAACCTAACCTAACCTAACCTAACCTAACCTAACCTAACCTAACCTAACCTAACCTAACCTAACCTAACCTAACCTAACCTAACCTAACCTAACCTAACCTAACCTAACCTAACCTAACCTAACCTAACCTAACCTAACCTAACCTAACCTAACCTAACCTAACCTAACCTAACCTAACCTAACCTAACCTAACCTAACCTAACCTAACCTAACCTAACCTAACCTAACCTAACCTAACCTAACCTAACCTAACCTAACCTAACCTAACCTAACCTAACCTAACCTAACCTAACCTAACCTAACCTAACCTAACCTAACCTAACCTAACCTAACCTAACCTAACCTAACCTAACCTAACCTAACCTAACCTAACCTAACCTAACCTAACCTAACCTAACCTAACCTAACCTAACCTAACCTAACCTAACCTAACCTAACCTAACCTAACCTAACCTAACCTAACCTAACCTAACCTAACCTAACCTAACCTAACCTAACCTAACCTAACCTAACCTAACCTAACCTAACCTAACCTAACCTAACCTAACCTAACCTAACCTAACCTAACCTAACCTAACCTAACCTAACCTAACCTAACCTAACCTAACCTAACCTAACCTAACCTAACCTAACCTAACCTAACCTAACCTAACCTAACCTAACCTAACCTAACCTAACCTAACCTAACCTAACCTAACCTAACCTAACCTAACCTAACCTAACCTAACCTAACCTAACCTAACCTAACCTAACCTAACCTAACCTAACCTAACCTAACCTAACCTAACCTAACCTAACCTAACCTAACCTAACCTAACCTAACCTAACCTAACCTAACCTAACCTAACCTAACCTAACCTAACCTAACCTAACCTAACCTAACCTAACCTAACCTAACCTAACCTAACCTAACCTAACCTAACCTAACCTAACCTAACCTAACCTAACCTAACCTAACCTAACCTAACCTAACCTAACCTAACCTAACCTAACCTAACCTAACCTAACCTAAC
>OX383957.1:34684837-34689837 GCA_947532105.1 Athrips mouffetella | reverse complement strand
CGGCAAATTTTGTTAGACGGTAAAGAGATCGGAGGAAGGTAAGGTCGTTTTCCGCGTCGTGCCCCACCACCCCCCCCCGCCCTGGGAACTCCCACTTCCCCCCGGTCCCCGAAGGTTTGACTGGGGGCTTGGACTATCGCCCTGTGAAGTGTCCCGCTTGGTGAAGTCGTCCCGCTCGGTGCGCCTCCGGCGCACTGGGGGGCCTCCGGCCCCCCTAATATGAATGTTGCGGCGCCGGAGGCGCCGCAGCGCCTGCGGCGCTGCGCGGAGCGCCTTCGGCGCTGCGGCGCCTGCGGCGCCGCTGGGGCGCCTTCGGCGCCGTCGGGCGCCTTCGGCGCCGTCGGGCGCCTTCGGCGCCGTCGGGCGCCTTCGGCGCCTTTAAATTACTTGACTATCCACTTCCGCTTGGGTCGCCTTCGGCGACTTAAGACACTTGACTATCCACTTCCGCTTGGGTCGCCTTCGGCGACATAAGACACTTGACTATCCACTTCCGCTTGGGTCGCCTTCGGCGACTTAAGACACTTGACTATCCACTTCCGCTTGGGTCGCCTTCGGCGACATAAGACACTTGACTATCCACTTCCGCTTGGGTCGCCTTCGGCGACTTAAGACACTTGACTATCCACTTCCGCTTGGGTCGCCTTCGGCGACTTAAGACACTTGACTATCCACTTCCGCTTGGGTCGCCTTCGGCGACTTAAGACACTTGACTATCCACTTCCGCATGGGAACTTCGGAACTTTACTTATCTACTCTAAACACGAATATCATAAAAAACTTAGAATATTTTCATCAAACTTTATATCCAAATTAACTTGACCTATCATGCCAAACTAAATCTTAATTAATTTTAATTATTATAATTTTAGCCAAAAATTCTTGAAAATTTTTCTTTAAATTTTCCTTTTTTTTTTTTTTTTAATAATTTTTTATCATAACACAATATAATATAACAAATACCTATGATAATGTAATGTAACTAACATAAAATAATGGACCATCATAACTTGACCCCTCATCTCATACATGATATTAGTACTGAGGGCTCAACCAGTCTAAAATATATGCAACTTGCCCTTAGCTCATAGCGCCTACGACTTTCAACATAGCAACTTGAAATTTTTATTGAATATAAACCTTGAATAGGACAACAAAACTGCATACTCAGTTTTTAATTTTGGTCACTATATTTTTTTCAAAAAATTCTTGAAAATTACTCTTCAAATTTTCCTTTTTTTTTTTTTTTTAGGTCATTTTTTGGTAAAATCTTATGAAACTTAAAAACCTTATAGAAACTCATAATATCTACCTACCATATAAATTTGGTCAATATACCTCATAAAACACTAGAGATATTAATTAAAAACCATGAACTTGCCCTTAGCTCCTAGCAGGTCACGTGATTGAGTGCGCACCATGGTCCAAAAGACTTTTTTTCTCAGAATGACCTGTTCTACCATAATATCATAAAAAAAGTGGGGGTTGCTAAAAAGGTGGCCCTAACCTAACCTAACCTAACCTAACCTAACCTAACCTAACCTAACCTAACCTAACCTAACCTAACCTAACCTAACCTAACCTAACCTAACCTAACCTAACCTAACCTAACCTAACCTAACCTAACCTAACCTAACCTAACCTAACCTAACCTAACCTAACCTAACCTAACCTAACCTAACCTAACCTAACCTAACCTAACCTAACCTAACCTAACCTAACCTAACCTAACCTAACCTAACCTAACCTAACCTAACCTAACCTAACCTAACCTAACCTAACCTAACCTAACCTAACCTAACCTAACCTAACCTAACCTAACCTAACCTAACCTAACCTAACCTAACCTAACCTAACCTAACCTAACCTAACCTAACCTAACCTAACCTAACCTAACCTAACCTAACCTAACCTAACCTAACCTAACCTAACCTAACCTAACCTAACCTAACCTAACCTAACCTAACCTAACCTAACCTAACCTAACCTAACCTAACCTAACCTAACCTAACCTAACCTAACCTAACCTAACCTAACCTAACCTAACCTAACCTAACCTAACCTAACCTAACCTAACCTAACCTAACCTAACCTAACCTAACCTAACCTAACCTAACCTAACCTAACCTAACCTAACCTAACCTAACCTAACCTAACCTAACCTAACCTAACCTAACCTAACCTAACCTAACCTAACCTAACCTAACCTAACCTAACCTAACCTAACCTAACCTAACCTAACCTAACCTAACCTAACCTAACCTAACCTAACCTAACCTAACCTAACCTAACCTAACCTAACCTAACCTAACCTAACCTAACCTAACCTAACCTAACCTAACCTAACCTAACCTAACCTAACCTAACCTAACCTAACCTAACCTAACCTAACCTAACCTAACCTAACCTAACCTAACCTAACCTAACCTAACCTAACCTAACCTAACCTAACCTAACCTAACCTAACCTAACCTAACCTAACCTAACCTAACCTAACCTAACCTAACCTAACCTAACCTAACCTAACCTAACCTAACCTAACCTAACCTAACCTAACCTAACCTAACCTAACCTAACCTAACCTAACCTAACCTAACCTAACCTAACCTAACCTAACCTAACCTAACCTAACCTAACCTAACCTAACCTAACCTAACCTAACCTAACCTAACCTAACCTAACCTAACCTAACCTAACCTAACCTAACCTAACCTAACCTAACCTAACCTAACCTTTTTATTTTTTTTTTTCGTTTTTTTTTTTTTTATTTTTTTTATTTTTTTTTTTTGGAACGTATAGAATAAGTCAAAATATGAAGATTTGTAAAAAAAAAAAGTGACCTTTTAATACCAAAAAAATGACCTTGACCTTGAAAATCATCTTAAATGACCTTGAATCTGAAAAAATACATCACCATCAGAAAGCTGAGAAAAAATACATATATTCACCAAAAATCTTGACATCGATATCTGGAAAAATGAAAAAGTTACAGTTGATCAACCAAAGTCAGCTCATAAAGTATAGGTTCTTAGGGCATTTTTTCGTCAATTTCAATGTTTTACAAAAATTTTAGAAAAACGCTTATATCTTCGAAACCACTAAAGATACGTCAAAAGTAACAACATTTTCGAACTTTTAGTCTCCTATGGAGACTAGAAACTAGTGCTACACTAACGTATTTTTTTTTTTTTTTCTCTCGCCCCCCGTTACCGAGTTAGAGAATGGACCAAATTATGAAAAAAACTATAATTGGATCGTATAGAATAAGTCAAAATATGCAGTTTTGTAAAAAAAAAAGTGACCTTTTAATACCAAAAAAATGACCTTGACCTTGAAAATCATCTTAAATGACCTTGAATCTGAAAAAATACATCACCATCAGAAAGCTGAGAAAAAATACATATATTCACCAAAAATCTTGACATCGATATCTGGAAAAATGAAAAAGTTACAGTTGATCAACCAAAGTCTGCTCATAAAGTATAGGTTCTTAGGGCATTTTTTCGTCAATTTCAATGTTTTACAAAAATTTTAGAAAAACGCCTATATCTTCGAAACCACTAAAGATACGTCAAAAGTAACATCATTTTCGAACTTTTAGTCTCCTATGGAGACTAGAAACTAGTGCTACACTAATGTATTTTTATTTTTTTTTCTCTCGCCCCCCGTTACTGAGTTAGAGAATGGACCAAAATATGAAAAAAACTATAATTGGATCGTATAGAATAGGTCAAAATAAGAGGATTTCAGTAAAAAAAAAGTCACCTTTTCATACAAAAAAATGAAAATATCAACGTTTTACAAAATTTCAGAAAAACGCTTATATCTCCCAAACCACTAAAGATACGTCAAAAATAACATCATTTTTGAACTTTTAGTCTCCTTTGGAGACTAGTATCTTGTGCTACACTAAGGTATTTTTTTTTTTTTTTCTCCCCCTCTCCGTTACCGAGTTAGAGAATGACCCAAAAAAACGCTTATATCTCCGAAACCACTAGAGATACGTCAAAAATAACATCATTTTTGAACTTTTAGTCTCCTTTGGAGACTAGTATCTTGTGCTACACTAAGGTATTTTTTTTTTTTTTTCTCCCCCTCTCCGTTACCGAGTTAGAAAATGACCCAAAAAAACGCTTATATCTCCTAAACGACCAGAGATACGTCAAAAATAACATCATTTTTGAACTTTTAATCTCCTTTGGAGATTAGTATCTTGTGCTACACTAAGGTATTTTTTTTTTTTTTTCTCCCCCTCTCCGTTACTGAGTTAGAGAATGACCCAAAAAAACGCTTATATCTCCGAAACGACTAGAGATACGTCAAAAATAACATCATTTTTGAACTTTTAGTCTCCTATGGAGACTAGTATCTTGTGCTACACTAAGGTATTTTTTTTTTTTTTTTTTCCCCCTCTCCGTTACCGAGTTAGAGAATGACCCAAAAAAAACGCTTATATCTCCAAAACGACTAAAGATACGTCAAAAATAACATCATTTTTGAACTTTTAGTCTCCTTTGGAGACTAGTATCTTGTGCTACACTAAGGTATTTTTTTTTTTTTTTTCTCCCCCTCTCCGTTACCGAGTTAGAGAATGAACCAAAAAAACTTTTGATTACTATATTTTAAGCCAAAAATTCTTGAAAATTTCTCTTCAAATTTTCCTTTTTTTTTTTTTTTAGGTAATTTTTGAGCATTTCATCACATAAAATGAAAAAGTTACAATATCATGAAACCCCTCACCTCCCCCCCCGACCCCCTCTCACCCCCCCTCACCCCCCCTCACCCCCCCTCACCCCCCCCATCAACCCCCCCGACCCCCCCTAGCCTCCCCTCGACCCCCCCTCACCCCCCTCACCTCCCCTCGACCCCCCCCCTCACCCCCCTCACCTCCCCTCGACCCCCCCCCTCACCCCCCTCACCTCCCCTCGACCCCCACCCCTCACCCCCCTCACCTCCCCTCAGCCCCCCCCTTACCCCCCCCCTCACCCCCTCACCCCCCG
>OX383957.1:34659837-34679837 GCA_947532105.1 Athrips mouffetella | reverse complement strand
TAGAGAATGGACCAAAATATGAAAAAAACTATAATTGGATCGTATAGAATAGGTCAAAATAAGAGGATTTCAGTAAAAAAAAAGTCACCTTTTCATACAAAAAAATGAAAATATCAACGTTTTACAAAATTTCAGAAAAACGCTTATATCTCCCAAACCACTAAAGATACGTCAAAAATAACATCATTTTTGAACTTTTAGTCTCCTTTGGAGACTAGTATCTTGTGCTACACTAAGGTATTTTTTTTTTTTTTTCTCCCCCTCTCCGTTACCGAGTTAGAGAATGACCCAAAAAAACGCTTATATCTCCGAAACCACTAGAGATACGTCAAAAATAACATCATTTTTGAACTTTTAGTCTCCTTTGGAGACTAGTATCTTGTGCTACACTAAGGTATTTTTTTTTTTTTTTCTCCCCCTCTCCGTTACCGAGTTAGAAAATGACCCAAAAAAACGCTTATATCTCCTAAACGACCAGAGATACGTCAAAAATAACATCATTTTTGAACTTTTAATCTCCTTTGGAGATTAGTATCTTGTGCTACACTAAGGTATTTTTTTTTTTTTTTCTCCCCCTCTCCGTTACTGAGTTAGAGAATGACCCAAAAAAACGCTTATATCTCCGAAACGACTAGAGATACGTCAAAAATAACATCATTTTTGAACTTTTAGTCTCCTATGGAGACTAGTATCTTGTGCTACACTAAGGTATTTTTTTTTTTTTTTTTCCCCCTCTCCGTTACCGAGTTAGAGAATGACCCAAAAAAACGCTTATATCTCCAAAACGACTAAAGATACGTCAAAAATAACATCATTTTTGAACTTTTAGTCTCCTTTGGAGACTAGTATCTTGTGCTACACTAAGGTATTTTTTTTTTTTTTTCTCCCCCTCTCCGTTACCGAGTTAGAGAATGAACCAAAAAAACTTTTGATTACTATATTTTAAGCCAAAAATTCTTGAAAATTTCTCTTCAAATTTTCCTTTTTTTTTTTTTTTAGGTAATTTTTGAGCATTTCATCACATAAAATGAAAAAGTTACAATATCATGAAACCCCTCACCTCCCCCCCGACCCCCTCTCACCCCCCTCACCCCCCCTCACCCCCCCTCACCCCCCCCATCAACCCCCCCGACCCCCCCTAGCCTCCCCTCGACCCCCCCTCACCCCCCTCACCTCCCCTCGACCCCCCCCCTCACCCCCCTCACCTCCCCTCGACCCCCCCCCTCACCCCCCTCACCTCCCCTCGACCCCCACCCCTCACCCCCCTCACCTCCCCTCAGCCCCCCCCTTACCCCCCCCCTCACCCCCTCACCCCCCGTTAACCCGCCCGCACCCCCGAACCGCACGCCCCCCCCCCGACCCGCCCCCCCCCCCCCTTACGCAAATATGGCCAAATCGGCAAATTTTGTTAGACGGTAAAGAGATCGGAGGAAGGTAAGGTCGTTTTCCGCGTCGTGCCCCACCACCCCCCCCCGCCCTGGGAACTCCCACTTCCCCCCGGTCCCCGAAGGTTTGACTGGGGGCTTGGACTATCGCCCTGTGAAGTGTCCCGCTTGGTGAAGTCGTCCCGCTCGGTGCGCCTCCGGCGCACTGGGGGGCCTCCGGCCCCCCTAATATGAATGTTGCGGCGCCGGAGGCGCCGCAGCGCCTTCGGCGCTGCGGCGCCTCCGGCGCCGCCGCAGCGCCTGCGGCGCTGCGCGGAGCGCCTTCGGCGCTGCGGCGCCTGCGGCGCCGCTGGGGCGCCTTCGGCGCCGTCGGGCGCCTTCGGCGCCGTCGGGCGCCTTCGGCGCCGTCGGGCGCCTTCGGCGCCTTTAAATTACTTGACTATCCACTTCCGCTTGGGTCGCCTTCGGCGACTTAAGACACTTGACTATCCACTTCCGCTTGGGTCGCCTTCGGCGACATAAGACACTTGACTATCCACTTCCGCTTGGGTCGCCTTCGGCGACTTAAGACACTTGACTATCCACTTCCGCTTGGGTCGCCTTCGGCGACATAAGACACTTGACTATCCACTTCCGCTTGGGTCGCCTTCGGCGACTTAAGACACTTGACTATCCACTTCCGCTTGGGTCGCCTTCGGCGACTTAAGACACTTGACTATCCACTTCCGCTTGGGTCGCCTTCGGCGACTTAAGACACTTGACTATCCACTTCCGCATGGGAACTTCGGAACTTTACTTATCTACTCTAAACACGAATATCATAAAAAACTTAGAATATTTTCATCAAACTTTATATCCAAATTAACTTGACCTATCATGCCAAACTAAATCTTAATTAATTTTAATTATTATAATTTTAGCCAAAAATTCTTGAAAATTTTTCTTTAAATTTTCCTTTTTTTTTTTTTTTTAATAATTTTTTATCATAACACAATATAATATAACAAATACCTATGATAATGTAATGTAACTAACATAAAATAATGGACCATCATAACTTGACCCCTCATCTCATACATGATATTAGTACTGAGGGCTCAACCAGTCTAAAATATATGCAACTTGCCCTTAGCTCATAGCGCCTACGACTTTCAACATAGCAACTTGAAATTTTTATTGAATATAAACCTTGAATAGGACAACAAAACTGCATACTCAGTTTTTAATTTTGGTCACTATATTTTTTTCAAAAAATTCTTGAAAATTACTCTTCAAATTTTCCTTTTTTTTTTTTTTTTAGGTCATTTTTTGGTAAAATCTTATGAAACTTAAAAACCTTATAGAAACTCATAATATCTACCTACCATATAAATTTGGTCAATATACCTCATAAAACACTAGAGATATTAATTAAAAACCATGAACTTGCCCTTAGCTCCTAGCAGGTCACGTGATTGAGTGCGCACCATGGTCCAAAAGACTTTTTTTCTCAGAATGACCTGTTCTACCATAATATCATAAAAAAAGTGGGGGTTGCTAAAAAGGTGGCCCTAACCTAACCTAACCTAACCTAACCTAACCTAACCTAACCTAACCTAACCTAACCTAACCTAACCTAACCTAACCTAACCTAACCTAACCTAACCTAACCTAACCTAACCTAACCTAACCTAACCTAACCTAACCTAACCTAACCTAACCTAACCTAACCTAACCTAACCTAACCTAACCTAACCTAACCTAACCTAACCTAACCTAACCTAACCTAACCTAACCTAACCTAACCTAACCTAACCTAACCTAACCTAACCTAACCTAACCTAACCTAACCTAACCTAACCTAACCTAACCTAACCTAACCTAACCTAACCTAACCTAACCTAACCTAACCTAACCTAACCTAACCTAACCTAACCTAACCTAACCTAACCTAACCTAACCTAACCTAACCTAACCTAACCTAACCTAACCTAACCTAACCTAACCTAACCTAACCTAACCTAACCTAACCTAACCTAACCTAACCTAACCTAACCTAACCTAACCTAACCTAACCTAACCTAACCTAACCTAACCTAACCTAACCTAACCTAACCTAACCTAACCTAACCTAACCTAACCTAACCTAACCTAACCTAACCTAACCTAACCTAACCTAACCTAACCTAACCTAACCTAACCTAACCTAACCTAACCTAACCTAACCTAACCTAACCTAACCTAACCTAACCTAACCTAACCTAACCTAACCTAACCTAACCTAACCTAACCTAACCTAACCTAACCTAACCTAACCTAACCTAACCTAACCTAACCTAACCTAACCTAACCTAACCTAACCTAACCTAACCTAACCTAACCTAACCTAACCTAACCTAACCTAACCTAACCTAACCTAACCTAACCTAACCTAACCTAACCTAACCTAACCTAACCTAACCTAACCTAACCTAACCTAACCTAACCTAACCTAACCTAACCTAACCTAACCTAACCTAACCTAACCTAACCTAACCTAACCTAACCTAACCTAACCTAACCTAACCTAACCTAACCTAACCTAACCTAACCTAACCTAACCTAACCTAACCTAACCTAACCTAACCTAACCTAACCTAACCTAACCTAACCTAACCTAACCTAACCTAACCTAACCTAACCTAACCTAACCTAACCTAACCTAACCTAACCTAACCTAACCTAACCTAACCTAACCTAACCTAACCTAACCTAACCTAACCTAACCTAACCTAACCTAACCTAACCTAACCTAACCTAACCTAACCTAACCTAACCTAACCTAACCTAACCTAACCTAACCTAACCTAACCTAACCTAACCTAACCTAACCTAACCTAACCTAACCTAACCTAACCTAACCTAACCTAACCTAACCTAACCTAACCTAACCTAACCTAACCTAACCTAACCTAACCTAACCTAACCTAACCTAACCTAACCTAACCTAACCTAACCTAACCTAACCTAACCTAACCTAACCTAACCTAACCTAACCTAACCTAACCTAACCTAACCTAACCTAACCTAACCTAACCTAACCTAACCTAACCTAACCTAACCTAACCTAACCTAACCTAACCTAACCTAACCTAACCTAACCTAACCTAACCTAACCTAACCTAACCTAACCTAACCTAACCTAACCTAACCTAACCTAACCTAACCTAACCTAACCTAACCTAACCTAACCTAACCTAACCTAACCTAACCTAACCTAACCTAACCTAACCTAACCTAACCTAACCTAACCTAACCTAACCTAACCTAACCTAACCTAACCTAACCTAACCTAACCTAACCTAACCTAACCTAACCTAACCTAACCTAACCTAACCTAACCTAACCTAACCTAACCTAACCTAACCTAACCTAACCTAACCTAACCTAACCTAACCTAACCTAACCTAACCTAACCTAACCTAACCTAACCTAACCTAACCTAACCTAACCTAACCTAACCTAACCTAACCTAACCTAACCTAACCTAACCTAACCTAACCTAACCTAACCTAACCTAACCTAACCTAACCTAACCTAACCTAACCTAACCTAACCTAACCTAACCTAACCTAACCTAACCTAACCTAACCTAACCTAACCTAACCTAACCTAACCTAACCTAACCTAACCTAACCTAACCTAACCTAACCTAACCTAACCTAACCTAACCTAACCTAACCTAACCTAACCTAACCTAACCTAACCTAACCTAACCTAACCTAACCTAACCTAACCTAACCTAACCTAACCTAACCTAACCTAACCTAACCTAACCTAACCTAACCTAACCTAACCTAACCTAACCTAACCTAACCTAACCTAACCTAACCTAACCTAACCTAACCTAACCTAACCTAACCTAACCTAACCTAACCTAACCTAACCTAACCTAACCTAACCTAACCTAACCTAACCTAACCTAACCTAACCTAACCTAACCTAACCTAACCTAACCTAACCTAACCTAACCTAACCTAACCTAACCTAACCTAACCTAACCTAACCTAACCTAACCTAACCTAACCTAACCTAACCTAACCTAACCTAACCTAACCTAACCTAACCTAACCTAACCTAACCTAACCTAACCTAACCTAACCTAACCTAACCTAACCTAACCTAACCTAACCTAACCTAACCTAACCTAACCTAACCTAACCTAACCTAACCTAACCTAACCTAACCTAACCTAACCTAACCTAACCTAACCTAACCTAACCTAACCTAACCTAACCTAACCTAACCTAACCTAACCTAACCTAACCTAACCTAACCTAACCTAACCTAACCTAACCTAACCTAACCTAACCTAACCTAACCTAACCTAACCTAACCTAACCTAACCTAACCTAACCTAACCTAACCTAACCTAACCTAACCTAACCTAACCTAACCTAACCTAACCTAACCTAACCTAACCTAACCTAACCTAACCTAACCTAACCTAACCTAACCTAACCTAACCTAACCTAACCTAACCTAACCTAACCTAACCTAACCTAACCTAACCTAACCTAACCTAACCTAACCTAACCTAACCTAACCTAACCTAACCTAACCTAACCTAACCTAACCTAACCTAACCTAACCTAACCTAACCTAACCTAACCTAACCTAACCTAACCTAACCTAACCTAACCTAACCTAACCTAACCTAACCTAACCTAACCTAACCTAACCTAACCTAACCTAACCTAACCTAACCTAACCTAACCTAACCTAACCTAACCTAACCTAACCTAACCTAACCTAACCTAACCTAACCTAACCTAACCTAACCTAACCTAACCTAACCTAACCTAACCTAACCTAACCTAACCTAACCTAACCTAACCTAACCTAACCTAACCTAACCTAACCTAACCTAACCTAACCTAACCTAACCTAACCTAACCTAACCTAACCTAACCTAACCTAACCTAACCTAACCTAACCTAACCTAACCTAACCTAACCTAACCTAACCTAACCTAACCTAACCTAACCTAACCTAACCTAACCTAACCTAACCTAACCTAACCTAACCTAACCTAACCTAACCTAACCTAACCTAACCTAACCTAACCTAACCTAACCTAACCTAACCTAACCTAACCTAACCTAACCTAACCTAACCTAACCTAACCTAACCTAACCTAACCTAACCTAACCTAACCTAACCTAACCTAACCTAACCTAACCTAACCTAACCTAACCTAACCTAACCTAACCTAACCTAACCTAACCTAACCTAACCTAACCTAACCTAACCTAACCTAACCTAACCTAACCTAACCTAACCTAACCTAACCTAACCTAACCTAACCTAACCTAACCTAACCTAACCTAACCTAACCTAACCTAACCTAACCTAACCTAACCTAACCTAACCTAACCTAACCTAACCTAACCTAACCTAACCTAACCTAACCTAACCTAACCTAACCTAACCTAACCTAACCTAACCTAACCTAACCTAACCTAACCTAACCTAACCTAACCTAACCTAACCTAACCTAACCTAACCTAACCTAACCTAACCTAACCTAACCTAACCTAACCTAACCTAACCTAACCTAACCTAACCTAACCTAACCTAACCTAACCTAACCTAACCTAACCTAACCTAACCTAACCTAACCTAACCTAACCTAACCTAACCTAACCTAACCTAACCTAACCTAACCTAACCTAACCTAACCTAACCTAACCTAACCTAACCTAACCTAACCTAACCTAACCTAACCTAACCTAACCTAACCTAACCTAACCTAACCTAACCTAACCTAACCTAACCTAACCTAACCTAACCTAACCTAACCTAACCTAACCTAACCTAACCTAACCTAACCTAACCTAACCTAACCTAACCTAACCTAACCTAACCTAACCTAACCTAACCTAACCTAACCTAACCTAACCTAACCTAACCTAACCTAACCTAACCTAACCTAACCTAACCTAACCTAACCTAACCTAACCTAACCTAACCTAACCTAACCTAACCTAACCTAACCTAACCTAACCTAACCTAACCTAACCTAACCTAACCTAACCTAACCTAACCTAACCTAACCTAACCTAACCTAACCTAACCTAACCTAACCTAACCTAACCTAACCTAACCTAACCTAACCTAACCTAACCTAACCTAACCTAACCTAACCTAACCTAACCTAACCTAACCTAACCTAACCTAACCTAACCTAACCTAACCTAACCTAACCTAACCTAACCTAACCTAACCTAACCTAACCTAACCTAACCTAACCTAACCTAACCTAACCTAACCTAACCTAACCTAACCTAACCTAACCTAACCTAACCTAACCTAACCTAACCTAACCTAACCTAACCTAACCTAACCTAACCTAACCTAACCTAACCTAACCTAACCTAACCTAACCTAACCTAACCTAACCTAACCTAACCTAACCTAACCTAACCTAACCTAACCTAACCTAACCTAACCTAACCTAACCTAACCTAACCTAACCTAACCTAACCTAACCTAACCTAACCTAACCTAACCTAACCTAACCTAACCTAACCTAACCTAACCTAACCTAACCTAACCTAACCTAACCTAACCTAACCTAACCTAACCTAACCTAACCTAACCTAACCTAACCTAACCTAACCTAACCTAACCTAACCTAACCTAACCTAACCTAACCTAACCTAACCTAACCTAACCTAACCTAACCTAACCTAACCTAACCTAACCTAACCTAACCTAACCTAACCTAACCTAACCTAACCTAACCTAACCTAACCTAACCTAACCTAACCTAACCTAACCTAACCTAACCTAACCTAACCTAACCTAACCTAACCTAACCTAACCTAACCTAACCTAACCTAACCTAACCTAACCTAACCTAACCTAACCTAACCTAACCTAACCTAACCTAACCTAACCTAACCTAACCTAACCTAACCTAACCTAACCTAACCTAACCTAACCTAACCTAACCTAACCTAACCTAACCTAACCTAACCTAACCTAACCTAACCTAACCTAACCTAACCTAACCTAACCTAACCTAACCTAACCTAACCTAACCTAACCTAACCTAACCTAACCTAACCTAACCTAACCTAACCTAACCTAACCTAACCTAACCTAACCTAACCTAACCTAACCTAACCTAACCTAACCTAACCTAACCTAACCTAACCTAACCTAACCTAACCTAACCTAACCTAACCTAACCTAACCTAACCTAACCTAACCTAACCTAACCTAACCTAACCTAACCTAACCTAACCTAACCTAACCTAACCTAACCTAACCTAACCTAACCTAACCTAACCTAACCTAACCTAACCTAACCTAACCTAACCTAACCTAACCTAACCTAACCTAACCTAACCTAACCTAACCTAACCTAACCTAACCTAACCTAACCTAACCTAACCTAACCTAACCTAACCTAACCTAACCTAACCTAACCTAACCTAACCTAACCTAACCTAACCTAACCTAACCTAACCTAACCTAACCTAACCTAACCTAACCTAACCTAACCTAACCTAACCTAACCTAACCTAACCTAACCTAACCTAACCTAACCTAACCTAACCTAACCTAACCTAACCTAACCTAACCTAACCTAACCTAACCTAACCTAACCTAACCTAACCTAACCTAACCTAACCTAACCTAACCTAACCTAACCTAACCTAACCTAACCTAACCTAACCTAACCTAACCTAACCTAACCTAACCTAACCTAACCTAACCTAACCTAACCTAACCTAACCTAACCTAACCTAACCTAACCTAACCTAACCTAACCTAACCTAACCTAACCTAACCTAACCTAACCTAACCTAACCTAACCTAACCTAACCTAACCTAACCTAACCTAACCTAACCTAACCTAACCTAACCTAACCTAACCTAACCTAACCTAACCTAACCTAACCTAACCTAACCTAACCTAACCTAACCTAACCTAACCTAACCTAACCTAACCTAACCTAACCTAACCTAACCTAACCTAACCTAACCTAACCTAACCTAACCTAACCTAACCTAACCTAACCTAACCTAACCTAACCTAACCTAACCTAACCTAACCTAACCTAACCTAACCTAACCTAACCTAACCTAACCTAACCTAACCTAACCTAACCTAACCTAACCTAACCTAACCTAACCTAACCTAACCTAACCTAACCTAACCTAACCTAACCTAACCTAACCTAACCTAACCTAACCTAACCTAACCTAACCTAACCTAACCTAACCTAACCTAACCTAACCTAACCTAACCTAACCTAACCTAACCTAACCTAACCTAACCTAACCTAACCTAACCTAACCTAACCTAACCTAACCTAACCTAACCTAACCTAACCTAACCTAACCTAACCTAACCTAACCTTTTTTTTTTTTTTTTATTTTTTTTATTTTTTTTTTTGGAAGGTATAGAATAAGTCTAAATATGAAGATTTGTGTAAAAAAAAAAGTGACCTTTTAATACCAAAAAAATGACCTTGACCTTGAAAATCATCTTAAATGACCTTGAATCTGAAAAAATACATCACCATCAGAAAGCTGAGAAAAAATACATATATTAACCAAAAATCTTGACATCGATATCTGGAAAAATGAAATAGTTACAGTTGATCAACCAAAGTCTGCTCATAAAGTATAGGTTCTTAGGGCATTTTTTCGTCAATTTCAATGTTTTACAAAAATTTCAGAAAAACGCTTATATCTCCGAAACGACTAAAGATACGTCAAAAATAACATCATTTTTGAACTTTTAGTCTCCTTTGGAGACTAGTATCTTGTGCTGCACTAAGGTATTTTTTTTTTTTTTTCTCCCCCTCTCCGTTACCGAGTTAGACAATGACCCAAAAAAACGCTTATATCTCCGAAACGACTAGAGATACGTCAAAAATAACATCATTTTTGAACTTTTAGTCTCCTATGGAGACTAAAAACTAGTGCTACACTAATGTATTTTTTTTTTTTTTTCTCTCGCCCCCCGTTACCGAGTTAGAGAATGGACCAAAATATGAAAAAAACTATAATTGGATCGTATAGAATAGGTCAAAATATGAAGATTTGTGTAAAAAATAAGTGACCTTTTAATACCAAAAAAAAAACCTTGACCTTGAAAATCATCTTAAATGACCTTGAATCTGAAAAAATACCTCACCATCAGAAAGCTGAGAAAAAATACATATATTCACCAAAAATCTTGACATCGATATCTGGAAAAATGAAAAAGTTACAGTAGATCAACCAAAGTCTGCTCATAAAGTATAGGTTCTTAGGGCATTTTTTCGTCAATTTCAATGTTTTACAAAAATTTCAGAAAAACGCTCATATCTTCGAAACCACTAAAGATACGTCAAAAGTAACATCATTTTCGAACTTTTAGTCTCCTATGGAGACTAGAAACTAGTGCTACACTAATGTATTTTTTTTTTTTTTTCTCTCGCCCCCTGTTACCGAGTTAGAGAATGGACCAAAATATGAAAAAAACTATAATTGGATCGTATAGAATAGGTCAAAATAAGAAGATTTGTGTAAAAAAAAAGTCACCTTTTCATACAAAATAATGAAAATATCAACGTTTTACAAAATTTCAGAAAAACGCTTATATCTCCGAAACGACTAAAGATACGTCAAAAATAACATCATTTTTGAACTTTTAGTCTCCTTTGGAGACTAGTATCTTGTGCTACACTAAGGTATTTTTTTTTTTTTTTTCTCCCCCTCTCCGTTTCCGAGTTAGAAAATGGACCAAAATATTATAAAAAAACTATAATTGGACCGTATAGAATGGATCAAAATATGAAGATTTGTGTAAAAAAAAAGTGACCTTTTCATACCAAAAAAAAAACCTTGACCTTGAAAATCATCTTAAATGACCTTGAATCTGAAAAAATACCTCACCATCAGAAAGCTGAGAAAAAATACATATATTCACCAAAAATCTTGACATCGATATCTGGAAAAATGAAAAAGTTACAGTAGATCAACCAAAGTCTGCTCATAAAGTATAGGTTCTTAGGGCATTTTTTCGTCAATTTCAATGTTTTACAAAAATTTCAGAAAAACGCTCATATCATCGAAACCACTAAAGATACGTCAAAAGTAACATCATTTTCGAACTTTTAGTCTCCTATGGAGACTAGAAACTAGTGCTACACTAATGTATTTTTTTTTTTTTTTCTCTCGCCCCCCGTTACCGAGTTAGAGAATGGACCAAAATATGAAAAAAACTATAATTGGATCGTATAGAATAGGTCAAAATAAGAAGATTTGTGTAAAAAAAAAGTCACCTTTTCATACAAAATAATGAAAATATCAACGTTTTACAAAATTTCAGAAAAACGCTTATATCTCCGAAACGACTAAAGATACGTCAAAAATAACATCATTTTTGAACTTTTAGTCTCCTTTGGAGACTAGTATCTTGTGCTACACTAAGGTATTTTTTTTTTTTTTTCTCCCCCTCTCCGTTACCGAGTTAGAAAATGGACCAAAATATTATAAAAAAACTATAATTGGACCGTATAGAATGGATCAAAATATGAAGATTTGTGTAAAAAAAAAGTGACCTTTTCATACCAAAAAAATGATCTTGACCTTGAAAATCATATTAAATGACCTTGAATCTGAAAAATAACATTACCGTTAGAAAACAGAAAAAATACATATATTTACAAAAAAATCTTGACATCAATATCTGGAAAAATGCAAAAGTTACAATATCAAAAAAACTTAGTACCCATGAACTTGTACCTTAGCTCCTAGCAAGTCACCTGATTGAGTGCGCACCATGGTCCAAAAGACTTTTTTTCTCAAAATGACCTTATCTACCATAATATCAAAAAAAAAATGGGGGTTGCAAAAATGGTCACCAAAAAGTTTACCTAAGCAATCAACGATTTCAAACAAATCGCCTTCGGGTATACAGTTTTGGACGTTTTTGGAAAATTTTTTTTGGTGGAGTCGGTAACGCAGACCTCCACCAAACAAACCCTAAAAAAAAAATTTAAAAATATATACGTTTTATCACTAAAATAAATAAAAAACCGTTATTTATTTAAATACAAATACACACATTAACTTTTTTAATTTTTTATTAAATATATATTTTATAAATAATTATATTTATATATTTAAAAAAAAAAATTATAAAAAACTTTTAAAATAAATATATTATACATAAAAAACGATCAAAATAATTATTTATTTTAAGAAAAATAACTTTTTATATACATACATTAACTTTTTTAATTTTTTATTAAATATATATTTCATAAATAATTATATTTATATATTTAAAAAAAAAAATATTTAAAAAAGTTTAATTATATAGTTTTTTTTTTAAAAAAACCATCAAAATGGAGCCAAAAATAAACTTGGCTTCAGATTTCGATGCAAGTGACTTTGACATCGACAGTTATTGCGCGGCGTCGAAAACCCTTAATGCTTTTCCCCAAAGATCCTCCTTCACTGTGGTGGACTACCCTGCAGCGTTGAAGAAGGATCTTTGGGTAAAAAATACAAAACTGGTAGACGAATTATGGCCAGCAAACAAAGAAATGGCAACAATCGAATTTTCATTGTTTAATTATGGGGCCGACACAATATACCTGATGATGAGGTACAAATACTTAAAAACAGAAAAAGCTGAACAAATTAGTAAGTTGAAGGCCGTAGTGTCGAAGGCTTTGGAAGCAGCTTTCCACGATTTGGACGCTGCTTCCAAAACCCGCAGACGGTACGGTCGTCAAATAAATTTCGACGAAAATAAAGTCTCCATATACGATTGGAAGCCATTTTCATCGTCCTTCCAATCGTATATGGGGACAATGGTCCCCAAAGATGTTGACATTATCTTTTACCGGGCAGGCCACGGGTTACTCTGCCCGGTAAAAGATTTTACTGAAATGACAGCAGGCCTGTTCCTGATTTCGGAGTTAGAACTGCTCCAAATTCACCTCGGAACAGTTCTAACTCCGAAATGCGGCAGCGACGAATATTTGGCGGTTTCTTTGGAGAAAGCCCGCCAAATGTTCGTCAAAGGCGGAAACACCTATTCAAAGTTTGGCATGGGAAAAGTTGGACATGCATCCGGTCGGACTCGTCCAGAATTGAAGATAAGACATAACTTGTCTTATCTTCAATTCTATGATCCGACCGGACATATCATTAAGGCACACAAAAAAGCACCAATTGTAAGCTCCTTTGTCTTTCGAGACTACAACGATGTCGATGATGTCATCGACACCGTCTTGAAAGACAAAGAAGCAGCAATTGGTGCTTTATTGAATTATAATGACGCCTTATCGGGTTCGGTACCACTGCGTGTAGAAGGCGTGTTTAACTACACCAATGGTACCGAACCCGAATACGACGATGCCAAAGAAAGCATTATCCAA
The DNA here is from genome assembly GCA_947532105.1 of Athrips mouffetella. Taxonomy (NCBI): domain Eukaryota; kingdom Metazoa; phylum Arthropoda; class Insecta; order Lepidoptera; family Gelechiidae; genus Athrips; species Athrips mouffetella. The sequence goes on along the minus strand of OX383957.1, from coordinate 34,666,036 downwards.
CTATACAAACAACCAGGGCTGGTCAAAAAGGTCAACAATTGGGCCGCACATTTTGCCCAATTGTTGACCACTTACTTTAACCCGATGATGAATCTATTGACGTCCGGAACACCGACCTCGATCGAGGATGTGAACAAAATTCACATCCTCGACCAAATTTGGAGGTTCTTGTGTTCCGGCTCAACAAAGGAATGCCTATATTCCACCCTCAAACAAACATTAAAGGGTGGAACTATAGGCACGTCGATAGATGCGGAGGGTAACATACGCTTCAATCCGGTGGACACAATAGTGTCCAGTTTTCAACCAAATGATTGGAGCGTATGCGAGGGGTACAGTCCCTTAGCAAAAGGTAAAATACGCCGGTACATCAATATTGTGCTGCAAGAGCTAACCACCTCCAAATCGTCGGTGGATAAGTTTCTTTCGGCTGTATCCAAGTATACAATCGAAAGTTGCTTACCAACCGACAACTCCGACACTATCGAATCGATGGTGAAACCTTTTAGCCGCCGATTTATAACAGCGGTTAATGGTGTCACCATCGACGGGGAAGTGACGGAGATGGAGGTGGTTGAATCGCTCTTGCAGCCCAATATTTTAGCGACCCGCGTATTCGCTATTTTACTAAGGGACGGGGGTGAGGAAATATGTCAGTGCTTGAAACAATTCGTTTCAAGCATTGAATATTTCCCCACAAGAATATTGAGGCCGTACGACAAATTTGAACGACCCAATATTCAGTATCGGTGGAAGAAAATTATCCACCGGTACCACCCCGACCACCCCTCAAATGACCAGCCCGCTGCCGCCGCCGCCGAAATACCGGAAGAGACACCCCCTCCCCCGGAGCCAATAGCTCCGGGGTCGAGCTACCCGGAGAAGACACCCCCTCCCCCGGAGCCAATAGTTCCGGGGTCGAGCTTAGAAAAGACACCGCCTCCCCCGGAGCCAATAACTCCGGGGTCGAGCTACCCGGAGAAGACACCCCCTCCCCCGGAGCCAATAGCTCCGGGGTCGAGCTTAGAAAAGACACCGCCTCCCCCGGAGCCAATAACTCCGGGGTCGAGCTACCCGGAGAAGACACCCCCTCCCCCGGAGCCAATAGCTCCGGGGTCGAGCTTAAAAAAGACACCCCCTCCCCCGGAGCCAATAGCCCCGAGGTCGAGCTACCCAGAAAAGACACCCCCTCCCCCGGAGCCAATAGCTCCGGGGTCGAGTAAAGATGCCCAGCCACCAAAAACCCAGCAACACCAATTTTATGAAAAGTGGCTGGGCAAAAGAATATCAGCAGCTCCACTATCTTGTTCCACACTGCCAGTTCCCCAAAAACGCACGAAATACAATATCGACCAAGATAGATTAATTTTGAATCACGCCATAGAAAATATTACAGAAAATTTAGGGGGGAACGTAGTGTGGAACAAGCTAATGGAAAAAAAACACCCAGAATTGACAAATCTATCAACCGTAGCCCTCCGACGGCGATACCAACATTTAATTGAAAAATCTTCGCCGCCGGTAGGATACGAAGACGACGATTTTTTAAAATTAAAAAAAAAAAAATAATTATTGGAAATAAATTAATAAAAGCAAACCAAATTTAAAAAATAAAAAAATATAATAAATAATAGCAAAAAAAAAAAATACATATTCACCAAAAATCTTGACATCGATATCTGGAAAAATGAAAAAGTTACAGCTGATCGAGTTAGAGAATGGACCAAAATATGAAAAAAACTATAATTGGTACGTATAGGGTGGATCAAAATAAGAAGATTTGTGAAAAATAAGTCACCTTTTCATACAAAAAATGAAAATATCAACGTTTTACAAAATTTCAGAAAAACGCTTATATCACCGAAACGACTAGAGATACGTCAAAAATAACATCATTTTTGAACTTAAAACGCTTATAACTCCGAAACGACTAAAGATACGTCAAAAATAACATCATTTTTGAACTTTTAGTCTCCTATGGAGACTAGTAACTTGTGCTACACTAAGGTATTTTTCCTTTTTTTTCTCCCCCTCTCCGTTACCGAGTTAGAGAATGACCCAAAAAAACGCTTATATCTCCGAAACGACTAGAGATACGTCAAAAATAACATCATTTTTGAACTTTTAGTCTCCTATGGAGACTAGTAACTTGTGCTACACTAAGGTATTTTTCCTTTTTTTTCTCCCCCTCTCCGTTACCGAGTTAGAGAATGACCCAAAAAAACGCTAGTATCTCCGAAACGACTAGAGATACGTCAAAAATAACATCATTTTTGAACTTTTAGTCTCCTAGGGAGACTAGTAACTTGTGCTACACTAAGGTATTTTTCCTTTTTTTTCTACCCCTCTCCGTTACCGAGTTAGAGAATGACCCAAAAAAACGCTTATATCTCCGAAACGACTAGAGATACGTCAAAAATAACATCATTTTTGAACTTTTAGTCTCCTATGGAGACTAGTAACTAGTGCTACACTAAGGTATTTTTCCTTTTTTTTCTCCCCCTCTCCGTTACCGAGTTAGAGAATGACCCAAAAAAACGCTTATATCTCCGAAACGACTAGAGATACGTCAAAAATAACATCATTTTTGAACTTTTAGTCTCCTATGGAGACTAGTAACTTGTGCTACACTAAGGTATTTTTTCTTTTTTTTCTACCCCTCTCCGTTACCGAGTTAGAGAATGACCCAAAAAAACGCTTATATCTCCGAAACGACTAGAGATACGTCAAAAATAAGATCGTTTTTGAACTTTTAGTCTCCTATGGAGACTAGTAACTTGTGCTACACTAAGGTATTTTTCCTTTTTTTTCTCCCCCTCTCCGTTACCGAGTTAGAGAATGACCCAAAAAAACGCTAGTATCTCCGAAACGACTAGAGATACGTCAAAAATAACATCATTTTTGAACTTTTAGTCTCCTAGGGAGACTAGTAACTTGTGCTACACTAAGGTATTTTTCCTTTTTTTTCTCCCCCTCTCCGTTACCGAGTTAGAGAATGACCCAAAAAAACGCTTATATCTCCGAAACGACTAGAGATACGTCAAAAATAACATCATTTTTGAACTTTTAGTCTCCTATGGAGACTAGTAACTAGTGCTACACTAAGGTATTTTTCCTTTTTTTTCTCCCCCTCTCCGTTACCGAGTTAGAGAATGACCCAAAAAAACGCTTATATCTCCGAAACGACTAGAGATACGTCAAAAATAACATCATTTTTGAACTTTTAGTCTCCTATGGAGACTAGTAACTTGTGCTACACTAAGGTATTTTTCCTTTTTTTTCTACCCCTCTCCGTTACCGAGTTAGAGAATGACCCAAAAAAACGCTTATATCTCCGAAACGACTAGAGATACGTCAAAAATAACATCATTTTTGAACTTTTAGTCTCCTATGGAGACTAGTAACTAGTGCTACACTAAGGTATTTTTCCTTTTTTTTCTCCCCCTCTCCGTTACCGAGTTAGAGAATGACCCAAAAAAACGCTTATATCTCCGAAACGACTAGAGATACGTCAAAAATAACATCATTTTTGAACTTTTAGTCTCCTATGGAGACTAGTAACTTGTGCTACACTAACGTATTTTTTCTTTTTTTTCTACCCCTCTCCGTTACCGAGTTAGAGAATGACCCAAAAAAACGCTTATATCTCCGAAACGACTAGAGATAACGTCAAAAATAACATCGTTTTTGAACTTTTAGTCTCCTATGGAGACTAGTAACTTGTGCTACACTAAGGTATTTTTCCTTTTTTTTCTCCCCCTCTCCGTTACCGAGTTAGAGAATGACCCAAAAAAACGCTAGTATCTCCGAAACGACTAGAGATACGTCAAAAATAACATCATTTTTGAACTTTTAGTCTCCTAGGGAGACTAGTAACTTGTGCTACACTAAGGTATTTTTCCTTTTTTTTCTCCCCCTCTCCGTTACCGAGTTAGAGAATGACCCAAAAAAACGCTTATATCTCCGAAACGACTAGAGATACGTCAAAAATAACATCATTTTTGAACTTTTAGTCTCCTATGGAGACTAGTAACTAGTGCTACACTAAGGTATTTTTCCTTTTTTTTCTCCCCCTCTCCGTTACCGAGTTAGAGAATGACCCAAAAAAACGCTTATATCTCCGAACGACTAGAGATACGTCAAAAATAACATCATTTTTGAACTTTTAGTCTCCTATGGAGACTAGTAACTTGTGCTACACTAAGGTATTTTTCTTTTTTTTCTACCCCTCTCCGTTACCGAGTTAGAGAATGACCCAAAAAAACGCTTATATCTCCGAAACGACTAGAGATACGTCAAAAATAACATCATTTTTGAACTTTTAGTCTCCTATGGAGACTAGTAACTTGTGCTACACTAAGGTATTTTTCCTTTTTTTTCTCCCCCTCTCCGTTACCGAGTTAGAGAATGACCCAAAAAAACGCTTATATCTCCGAAACGACTAGAGATACGTCAAAAATAACATCATTTTTGAACTTTTAGTCTCCTAGGGAGACTAGTAACTTGTGCTACACTAAGGTATTTTCCTTTTTTTTCTACCCCTCTCCGTTACCGAGTTAGAGAATGACCCAAAAAAACGCTTATATCTCCGAAACGACTAGAGATACGTCAAAAATAACATCATTTTTGAACTTTTAGTCTCCTATGGAGACTAGTAACTTATGCTACACTAAGGTATTTTTCCTTTTTTTTCTCCCCCTCTCCGTTACCCCGAGTTAGAGAATGACCCAAAAAAACGCTTATATCTCCGAAACGACTAGAGATACGTCAAAAATAACATCATTTTTGAACTTTTAGTCTCCTATGGAGACTAGTAACTTGAGCTACACTAAGGTATTTTTCCTTTTTTTTCTACCCCTCTCCGTTACCGAGTTAGAGAATGGACCAAAACCCCCCCCGACCCGCACGCCCACCCTCCCCAGCCCCCCTCACCCCCCTACCCCCCCCTCAACCCCCATCAACCCCCCCTCACCCCCCTCGACCCCCCCCCTCACCTCCCTCACCCCCCCTTCACCCCCCCTCACCCCCCCTTCACCCCCCCTTCACCCCCCCTTCACCCCCCTCACCCCCCTTCACCCCCCCTCACCCCCCCCCCCTCACCCCCCTTCACCCCCCCCCCTCACCCACCTCACCCCCCCCCCACACCGCCCCTCACCCCCTCGGCCCCCGTTGACCCGCACGCACCACCGAACCGGACGCCCCCCCCCCGACCCGCCCCCCCCCCCCCCTTACGCAAAATATGGCCAAATCGGCAAATTTTGTTAGACGGTAAAGAGATCGGAGGAAGGTAAAGTCGTTTTCCGCGTCGTGCCCCACCACCCCCCCCCGCCCTGGGAACTCCCACTTCCCCCCGGTCCCCGAAGGTTTGACTGGGGGCTTGGACTATCGCCCTGTGAAGTGTCCCGCTTGGTGAAGTCGTCCCGCTCGGTGCGCCTCCGGCGCACTGGGGGGCCTCCGGCCCCCCTAATATGAATGTTGCGGCGCCGGAGGCGCCGCAGCGCCTTCGGCGCTGCGGCGCCTCCGGCGCCGCCGCAGCGCCTCCGGCGCTGCGCGGAGCGCCTTCGGCGCTGCGGCGCCTCCGGCGCCGCCGCAGCGCCTCCGGCGCTGCGCGGAGCGCCTTCGGCGCTGCGGCGCCTGCGGCGCCGCTGGGGCGCCTTCGGCGCCGTCGGGCGCCTTCGGCGCCTTTAAATTACTTGACTATCCACTTCCGCTTGGGTCGCCTTCGGCGACGTAAGACACTTGACTATCCACTTCCGCTTGGGTCGCCTTCGGCGACTTAAGACACTTGACTATCCACTTCCGCTTGGGTCGCCTTCGGCGACGTAAGACACTTGACTATCCACTTCCGCTTGGGTCGCCTTCGGCGACTTAAGACACTTGACTATCCACTTCCGCTTGGGTCGCCTTCGGCGACGTAAGACACTTGACTATCCACTTCCGCTTGGGTCGCCTTCGGCGACTTATGACACTTGACTATCCACTTCCGCTTGGGTCGCCTTCGGCGACGTAAGACACTTGACTATCCACTTCCGCTTGGGTCGCCTTCGGCGACTTAAGACACTTGACTATCCACTTCCGCTTGGGTCGCCTTCGGCGACTTAAGACACTTGACTATCCACTTCCGCTTGGGTCGCCTTCGGCGACTTAAGACACTTGACTATCCACTTCCGCATGGGAACTTCGGAACTTTACTTATCTA